>JAINUG010000153.1:0-82500 GCA_029706075.1 Aldrovandia affinis | reverse complement strand
CATGTTCGGGGATTCATCTGCCAATCCGTTGGCGGTTTGCCCGAAATTGTTTGTCTGTGCCATGGTCCAGACCTTCAAACAGCCACAGCGTTGTCAGGTGTGGCCGACAGAGACTAGAGAAGGGGGGAAAAAGAAAATATTTTGTCCTCTAAATGGTTGATATCTACAAGATCTTGAAGTGGCTTTACCAAATAATTTTAAATTGTCCTATGATTATTACTGTGCAAAAATACCATTATTATTATTGTAGTCGTGCTATTTGATGAGTGCGTTTACTTATAATATAATATATGCCATTTAGCAGACGCTTTTATCCAAAGCGACTTACAGTAGTGAACGCAGACATTTTCCAGTATATGTGGTCCCGATGGGAAACGAACCCACAACCTAAGTGTTGCCGACGTCGTGCTCTACCCACTGAGCCACACAGAACCACATGCTTCCGTAGAATCCCACCTGTTATACTGCTAATCTTAAAGTTATAGTGGACTCCAATGACAAGGCTTTCGCACGAAATGAGAGATGCCTACATTCATTCGCAAAGGTAGCAAGAATGGTAACGTGCTGTACAAAACTTAAGGCGAAAACAATAGTGTTGAAAAGAATGACCATTTAAGGCGTTTTTTTCCTCACCGTTCCTCTACGAATCAAAAGGCATTTTTTGTTATTAAGTGTGAATATAAGCAAAGAATGCTGTATTTCCGAACGTAGAAGTAGAATAAATACTCGAGCCCCGTTCAATACTATCCCACTGTGATTGTCGTCGAAGGATCGACTCTCTAAATAATTTAGTTAATATCTATCTGTCGTTGTCATTTTTCCCGTCTGCAAGCGACGTCCTTCTAAATTTGCCCAGTGAAGCACGAACACATTAGCAATCTCAGGACCCGAGACAGCGCTATGCAGCGCTCGATCAATGCATCTCACCCAAAGCCAAATAAAAACGCGGAATGTAAATAAACATTGTTGCTTTTTTTTATCTCTCCTCCCTTTACCTTAAACTCGCGCAGCTTCTGAATGTAAATCTTGTTTTTCCGTCTTCGAAGAAATGCGCCGTGCAGGTTTGTCAGCTGACAGACACAGGAATGCGATGACAATTCATTGAAAATTGGCGAAATGTGGCACGAGACGCGGACCTGGCATCGCTTTCCTCCTCTCCGAGCGATGCGGGAGAGGCACAGGGGCGCGCTGCAACCGCCGCTTTATGTGAACGCGCCTCTGCCGACGACCAATCACGTGCCGGGAATTAAACGTCAACTGTATATCGAGCGCCGGGGCAATTACGGCGGCATCAAAGACATCAAGCGAGCGGACTAGGAAAAAGTCAGTTGGGAATATGAACCGATTTATGATTTAGAGAATAGATATTCAGACGCGTGTACGTATTAGAGGATGACACGAAACATTAATGGTACGGGTCGATGTGTTGTGGTGAATTGGGTTTTTTGCTCTCCATAATGGGTGATACAAAATGGCCAATATATTATAGCATTAAATGTTGCACACAAACGGACAATCGATCGTAATAGGAATGTTGTCACGTGTTTTTAATAGCATTTACTTACCTTTTTGTATAATAGACATGTTAGATGTGACTGCTATTGCAGGTTCGGCTGCGGTGCTGTAACTTGATCTAGACTTAATGTAATGTAATGTAATGTTGCTATGTTAGTTAGTTTGTTAGTCAAGATACAACTGAGAAAAGGAGGTTGCATCTCTTTGGTGCGTCGACACGTATTCCCTGAGGTTATCATTTTGGATATTGGATAGCCATTCTCACTTTCATAACCAATCACTCGTAACATCAGAAACATCACAACTGGCCTGTCATGGTATTTTCTGTGTAACATGCCATGCGTCAGCGCCATTTGATATTTAAAATGTTCTTAACAACGAATCACTCATTACTTTTCATAATAGCATTGGTACTTTGGTTGCTGCACATTTAGACCAGGTGAGTCATGATTTCCATGCTTTACTGTTTTAAAGCGCCACACGATTTACAAACATATTCCCCATTCATACAGCAAGATGGACTAAACTTATTTAACCTCAAAGTTCACACCATTTAGGATACACCTCGAGAAATGTACAGGTAAACAACCACTTTCAATCAGCACTTGGAAAAGCTTGTTCAAAATATGATCAATGACCACCTATATACACATATACAGGTAACTGACCAAATAAAGGAAACACTTGAGTAAATGAGGTATACTGCATTCAAAATTCAGTCATGATACAGAAAATCTTCATTTATGACTACACAGCACAACTTTGAAAAGGTCCAACACCAATGCAAGGTAAATTAGCTTTCTAGTACAATTCTCCCATAGTAAATGGTAGGTTATTGGCTGTATAACAAGTTTTTTCCCCTTTTTTGACAAGGTTATGAATAGCAGACATGGAAATGTTTCCTGCGTGTATCCTAAAGGGACAGGAGCCCTGAATTTAGTTTAGAACTGTTACCGCCATGGCCGTGGCACACTTCAGCTGCGAGGCACTCTAAAATCTGAGCGGAGCAGAATGGATTTGATTATTAGATTCAAGGATGCCTCTTCTGAGTCCCTTAATGGAGGGGGGGATATCCAAAAGGAACAGGCTCTACTCCCTCTGCCCTCCTTTTGCTGATTAAAGCGCACACAGAACACAGATTGTTCATACAAAGTGCAAGATGTGCAGTTTTGCCTCACCCTCATGAAGCTGGTGGACCCCCCACCTCCACACACCCCCTTCTGTGTGGCTCCTCATCAGGGTGGATCAAATTGATCCAAACAATTGAATGCAAAACAAGATCCATCCATCCATCCATTATCTAAGCCGCTTATTCCTGGTCAGGGTCGCGGGGGGGGGGTGGAGCCTATCCCAGCATGCGTTCCGGGCGAGAGGCAGGAATACACCCTGGACAGGTCGCCAATCCATCACAGGGCACACACACCATTCACTCACACACTCATACCTACGGGCAATTTAGACTCTCCAATTAGCCTAACGTGCATGTCTTTGGACTGTGGGAGGAAACCGGAGTACCCGGAGGAAACCCACGCGGACACGGGGAGAACATGCAAACTCCGCACAGAAAGGCCCCCGGCCTGGATTCGAACCCGAGACCTTCTTGCTGTGAGGCGACAGCGCTATCCACTGCACCACCGTGCCGCAAGCAAAACAAGATGTCAGCATTATTCAGTATTTTGATTGAGGCGATAGGCTCCTCCCTGATGATGCGCCATGCAAATTGACAACGGCGATATCAGTATTAATGCGATGGGCATATTAGGATAAGAGCCCCCTTTTTTCACTGGGGCCTCCATGACAATTTGTAATGTGCTTCCATGGTGAACAAAAAGAACAAAAAAAATTATGCTTTAAAAAAATGTGTTCATCAACCAGACACTTCAATTTGGTTGAAATGGAACAGGTGTGTCAAATTAGTTCTTATAATGCTTTCTCCCAGTTAAGACCACATAAACACTGACAACCCCCCTCAAAAAACGTCAAAGAATGGGGCTTCTGTAAGGTGCAGGTTTCACCCTGTCAGCGCCCCCTGCTGTGTTAGTGATAACAAGCGTGTCGGGTTGTGTTGGGTCACCATCACAATGGTGAGATGGTGGCAGCCTCTTCATTTAATTCTGTCCCCACAGCTAGGGAGAAAACCAGCCCTAGCCTAAAGCATCCTCTCTATATTCTCTCTCTTTATGTAAGGAACCTTATACAGCTGACAGTGTTTTCTGCTTAGGTTATGCAGGGTGAATTACAGTGCATTACATCATGATGGATTTACATGAAATCAAATATATTTTACAAATTAGACAATATATACAAAATAAATACATATATGTTTTTCCACAACAGGAAGGGGTTCATGATCAGACATTTTATTTTTTCATTTCTTTAGATAGAGGTAGTGGTACGTGTCTACCTCTGTCACATTGTTGGCCTTGAGGGCTGATAGGACATATTTATTGGAACATCCTGTACTACTTTTTCAAATGCCTCTTGCCAGGTTGCCTCACACCTAATTCCATTTCACACTGCTATTATTCGCAAGTTCATCTTCTTTAAAGTGAGGCATGGAACGTTCAGGTCTCTGGAAATGTGTCTCACCAGCTGTAGACCTCTGGCGGTGCATTAAAAAAGATTAGCGGCGGATAGCGTAGCGGTCTAACGCACTGTATCTTGGCTGGTCTGATACGAGTGTGAGCTGCCTATCAGAGACAAGGTTGGAAACTCCTCTCTGCCAGACCGGCCCTGGCCGTTAGCCCCGATCGGGGGCGGCATTTGGCTGTCTGCCCCAAGGGGAGGGGGGAAGGATGAGCGGGCACAAGTTAGTCGAGGAGCAGGAAGTGCATCCGTGGTGGGGTTTCATCTCGGAGGAGGCGGATCTGCCGGCCCGGGAAAAATTGGCTCGTTACCTGGAGGACGGGCAGTGGACTCATGGGGGAGGGTGAATTGAGATAAATAGAGGCTATAATTGGCAACCAAATTGGGAGAAAATGGGAAAAAATGTGAAACAAAAATTAATATGTATTTATATACTGTATATATTTGATGGTACATTAACACAGAGTGCTCAGCCATTCAGCATTTTCCATTTCAAACAATAGTAGTGTCTTCGTTGCGTCATATCTTCAGTATTTGCTACCATGCAACTGACTTGCTATAGCAACCAAACTACTGACACCAGAAAGCAGCCAAGAGGCTTGGCACCCCAAAGCAGGCACTAGCCTATACGCTTGAACAAAGTTTTCCATTTGTTTATAACATTGTGTAAAACCAAAATTAGCCTTATCACATATTAAATACCAACTTAATAAGCTGCATATTAAATACTGTGTGTGAGCAAGGATGGCACCATTGGCACACTATACTAATATAGCAGCCAGCAATTTACTGTCTACTGCAATGGAGAACATCTCTCACACACACGTTGGATCTAGAGGGCTTAATTCATTGCAAGAGAGACCCATCCAACAGACCAACCTATGATCTGATTGCATGCTAATTCGAGTCTGCCAGTGAGTTCAGTTGCATGTTGTTCCACTGCATTGTTGTGCATTTGTAAACCTACTTGTGTTCCCGATAAGATACTTTCAGCGACCCCTGGTGAATAAAATTGGTAACTGCACAAACCAATAATACGGATGTAAAATAATGCAATATGTAACAGTTTTCATGTATTGTGTCCTTATAGTTTTAAAAAATTCAGCAAGGGTTAACCTCATAAAATAGACAAAATATACTTTTTTCAAAAGGAAAATCAATGCCAGGTTTAAGTAAGATTAAGTACTGAGACTAAGTAAGATTATCTATCAGCAGGCCTTGTGTACAATAGTCCAGTACTGCTGCAGACTGGTAATGTGTTTGGATGTAGTGCAATCTCCTCTACGGGTGAAGTTGTCAGCAATTTTAAACAAGAGACCTGGCCCTACATCAGAATAAAACCTAAAGTTATCCAAGCGCAATAATATAAATTTAGTTCGCATTTTGCAATGGTGCTATTGAGTAGGTTTTTGATCTGAAATGTTTAAACTGGCTTTATTTCAGTTTCTCCAGCTTGAGACACTTGTTATGCAGTATGCCAGGTGAGAAAAAATCATAGCGTGCATATAAACCTTGGCTGCCATCGTTGAAATGCAATGTCTTACAAATATGAAGTTTGACCATTGAAACTTGATTCTGTTTGCCATTTCCCTTATTTGAGTCCAGGGTAACACCAATATATTTGAATTCAAATACAATGCCGTTTGTTTTGGGGAAAACATGTGTTTTAGAACATTTATCTTGAATACTACCATTTTAGAGCCAATTTAAGACTCTAAACCAGGGGTGTCAAACTCATTCCATTGTGGGCCGAGTGTGTGCAGGTTTCTGTTGCAACCAGTGCACAACACCAGGTGACTTCAATTAGTTCCCCTCCTTTGTTGAAGAAGGAAGCTAATTAGTGAAATCACCTGGTGTAGTGCACTGGTTGCAACAAAAACCTGCATACACTCGGCCCACGATGGAATGAGTTTGACACCCCTGCTCTAAACACTCACATATTTTCACATTCTGCTGCAAGACGATGTTGCAATCCGCTTGATCTGTTCCAGCAACTCACCCGCTGCTGTTCTTCGTGTGGCTGGTCAACGTAAAAAGCACTTAAGGTTAAACTACGTCGCTATGAAACGTTGGGCTCTCATGGGAGTTGTAGTTCAATGGTAATTTGTGCGTTTTACTTTTAAATTGATCGATCGATTCCTTAATTAAATAAATGTATAAACAATAAATAATTTTAAAACGCACACAATGGTTTTTTCTGCGTTTTAAGAGTCACTTTCAACAATACGATGAAGGAAAGTTTGGGTCCGATTTAAAATTAATAGCTTCAAAATGTAGTTTAGTCCCGGAAGTTACGCACTTCAGTTTCCGCTGTCTCAGCGTATTTTATATTCGCGCTTCAATGATTGGCTAGACAAACGGAACAGAGAAATTCAAACTGCAGCAGCCGCTGTGTTTTCATGTCTTTATTGATACGAAAAATATCGGTTTTAATACGGTTCAATCGTCTGTACAAGGTTTAATGCTTTTGTTTTTACATAGGAATAATGTTAAGTTAAGTTATATCTACGTTACAACAACAAATTCGGTTGTGCGGTTACGGCGGGATAAGCTAACTAGCGCTAGCTAACGTAAACGAGTAACAGTTAGCTAATCTTAGCATTTATTTTATACTTTTGTGGGCAAGCTCGCTAACTGGATTTTGGAAGACCGTGTCTTCACACAATTTGGCAATGGCCAGTAAAAAAGAGGAGAAAGGGAGGAACATCCAGGTCGTTGTAAGATGCAGGTATGTAACGTGAATGTTTGCTAGCCGTCCACACTGCCTACAAAGAAAAAAATGCGCCAACGTTATCGAGTTTGCCTGCTACGATTTGAAAAAAGCCATTGACATGAACCCGGTGCTTTTCTATAGTTGTGAAATCGTGAAAATGCTCTAACGTTGTCTCGCCTGTGTTTTTGTAGACCTTTAAGCGCAGTGGAACGCAAGTCTGTGGCTCATAACGTTGTAGAGTGTGACCATGTCAGAAAGGAGATCAATGTGCGGACTGCTGGAATTGGTGAAAAAGCGCCCAGAAAGACGTACACTTATGATATGGTAAGTTTTGCCACGTCAGTGCTTTTGTTGGCACCTGAAGGGCAGTCGTCAGTGTTTACACAACCTAATAACACTTTAAAAATCTATTTTACCTAGGTTTTTGGACCTTCAGCAAAGCAGATTGACGTCTACCGAAGTGTGGTCTATCCCATATTGGACGAAGTCATCCTGGGATATAATTGCACAGTTTTTGCGTACGTTTGCTTATATATTGCAATGTCGTTGTTGTTTTTTAGCCAACTTAGCATACTAGTTAGGAATGGTTTTTACGTTAACTTTCTCTGGTATGCAGGTATGGCCAGACCGGGACAGGAAAAACCTTTACAATGGAGGGTGAAAGATCCCCAAATGAGGAGTTTACATGGGAAGAGGTAATGACTTGAACAACCTATACATTCTCGAAGTCTAGACTGTGTCAAGGAGATGCATAGGTTTGCTTAGAGATTAAATAAAGAAACAGGATGTTTGTGTTTTTGTGCTTAACCCTGTCCTGAGAAAATGTGGCTTTCAGCCAGTGTTTTTGGGAAAATAAATAATAAGTATCCAATTGAATCGGGCGCAAAACCAAACTTTTTTTGGCGTAGCACCAAAAAATCCGGCGCAAGAATTATTTTCGTAGCACCCCGTCGACAGAAAATGCGGTTTTCTTTTCCGAAACCCCAAATGGCTTAACTGGTTCTCTGTGGCTCAGTTGGTAGAGCACGGCGTTAGCAACGCTTAGGTTGTGGGTTCAATCCACACTGGGGCCACATATACTGAAAAATGTATGCATTCACTACTGTAAGTCGCTTTGGATAAAAGCCTCTGCTAAATGGCATATATTACATATATTACTTAACGTTGTGGTCCGTGTGTGAAAGAATAATTCCCAAATATTTGAGAATTACCATTGTACCATTGAAATGTCATGGAAAATGGAAATTTGATTTGAGTGGGAACCCTGGCCGTTGTACGTGTGGATTTCAGAAGCGTGTTATTAATTCTGCGTGCCCTGCTGACCATGACATGTTTGTGGTCCCCCCCCCCCAGGACCCACTGGCAGGCATCATCCCACGCACGCTTCACCAGATCTTTGAGAAGCTTTCGACCAACGGGACAGAGTTCTCTGTCAAGGTGTCCCTGCTGGAGATTTACAACGAGGAGCTCTTCGATCTGCTCAGCCCCTCCCCGGAGGTGAACGAGCGCCTCCTGATGTTCGACGACCCGCGCAACAAGGTGAGCGTCTCCCTTTCCGTTACCCTGCCAATTCCGCATTTATTGATTTCATTTATTTAATGTAGCAGTTGAGCGACAGTGTACAGTGATCAGCATGTCAGCAAATCCCTTGGTGGGTGACCGTGTACAGATACAGTGAAGTACTGTCTGCTGTGGAATATCAGCCTTGGAGACAGATGTGTATTGCCTACAATGCAAATATATATTCATTCAAAGGGATACTCCACCCTAATAATCATTTACGCTCAGAATAATTGTTGTAACTTTGTGTGTCAAGTCTTTCCTCTATCTGTAAACATGAATTGGAGTCATAAGTGGGAGATAATACCTCTTCCTTATGATAATATATAATCTAATAATAATGTATAGCATTTAGCAGACACCGTTATCCAAAGCGACTTACAGTAATGAGTGCGTACATTTTTCAGTATATGTCGTTCCAATGGGAATTTAATCCATGACCTCTACAATGCCATGCTCTACCTACTGAGCCACACAGAACCACGTTATGAAAATTAAATTGTGATTTATTTGGCTGCGGGTTTCCCTATAAGTGCGTCTCTGTATTGTCAGCGGGGAGTCGTCATTAAAGGCCTTGAAGAAATCACTGTGCACAACAAAGACGAGGTGTACCAGATACTGGAGCGGGGTTCGGCTAAAAGAAAGACGGCCTCCACCTTAATGAACGCCTACTCCAGGTACACGTTTACATACCTGTTGTGACGGTGTTGCAAACCAGTACCCAGAAGGCCGGAGAGTTTTTAATTTCCTGTCTCCTTTTACAGTCGCTCTCATTCGGTGTTCTCCGTCACGATCCACATGAAGGAGATCACCATCGACGGGGAGGAGCTGGTCAAGATCGGGAAACTGAACTTGGTAAGATTCCCTTGGCGTATGGAAGAATATCAAATTGTAGATATCTGGACGCATTCCCCTTGTAGCTGATGAATGACAGCTGAAGGCTGTTGTCATCACATAAGAGTAGCAGAAGGTACAATCCATGAAGGTGTCAGTATGGTTTTTAATAGATCGTATTACCACTCCGAGAAGTGAGACATTTTCAATTTTTAGCATATAGCAGATGCTCTTATCCAGAGTGCCTTACAAGATGTGCATTAATACATGTTAGGAACAATCATAGTTCGCGCAAGAGATCAGTGCAGTAATACAGCGATAGACATCATTGTAGGCAGCTGCATGCCATACCTGTAACACTGGGAAGGAAAAGGTTTGTAATTTTTTTTGAGGAGTAAGCGAAAAGTATACATAGACAAAAAGTATTAAACAAGTAGGCAGTGGTGATGACAGTTGACTAGATGTACAGTAATACAGAAGTGAGAGGAGCCCATACGTTCACACGCTTGTCTTCTTGATCTGAATTACTGAGCAGTCCGTGGCACAAAATCTGGCATCCAGTTCTGGCTACTGGAGCAGCTATGAGGTCACTGCGAAAAGTCAAAGCACGTCTTCTTCACCCTTGAGCGAAGTACCTTTGCTCAAGGGTGCAATGGCAGTGCCCCCACCTGGGAATAGAACCTGCAACCTCAGAGATGCCAGCCCAGATCCCTGGCCATTATACTACACTGCCGCCCCTATTCCCCATTCCCCTTTAAGAAGAAATGTAGCTAAAATTTCGTATCGCATAAGTGATTGGGCTAGTTAAATAATTAAGCAGGATGTGGCATGAAATCGATGTGAACCTTGTTGCGCTCCACCGCTCTGGCTTGTAGGTGAACGATGAGTGTAGACGGGCTGAACGGCCCGTTCTCATCGTTGTGTACTCCCGCGTTCCCCCCCGGTCCTGCTGCAGGTCGATCTCGCCGGCAGCGAGAACATCGGTCGCTCCGGCGCTGTGGAAAAGCGCGCTCGCGAGGCCGGCAACATCAACCAGTCCCTGCTGACGCTGGGCCGCGTGATCACGGCGCTGGTGGAGAGGACCCCCCACATACCCTACCGGGAGTCCAAGCTGACCCGCATCCTGCAGGACTCCCTCGGGGCGCACCCGAACCTCCATCATCGCCACGGTGTCTCCCGCACACATGAACCTGGAGGTGCGTCCCTAGCGCGTTAGCCCTTTTAGTAGCACCGCTGTTCCCCCCCCCTCAGACATCTCATTCATCTGCTGCTTGGACAGTTTTCCTTAGTGATCCGAAGGAAACCGAGCATACCTCTGTTAAAAAAATAATAATAAATCGGTAAGCCGACTTGCATGACTTACGAAAAGTGAAAACTACAAAAATAAATAAATCATACATAAGTTTTTATGTCTGGATATTTCCTAAAGCAATATACCTTTTGAAATGATACTCTGACCCCAGAATGTAATCAACATTAATCTTTTTTTTCCTCTTTTTTCTCCAATATAGGAAACTTTAAGCACTCTCGAGTATGCGGATGTAAATTACTTTTGTGGTTTTCAGGAGTACACTGAGGAAATTGAGCGTCTGAAACGGGACCTGGCTACTGCCCGGGACAAGAACGGAGTCGATCTGTCCACTGAGAGTTTTGAGTACGTGACAGACATACGTTTATACACACACAGACACCTGATATGCGTGTATTATAGAAGAAAAGTTTTGCTACCTGCTTCTAACATTGGTTTGCTTATGTTTAAACATTCATTTCCACGTGCGTCTTATTGGAGAGAGTGAGTTTGAGTTGTAGTTAAGTTGTAGTCGAGTTGTCGCTTTCGTTCGTGGTTTAAATGAAGGCAACAGCCAAATTGTACATGGTAGGGTCTCAGCTTCATAGGCTTTGTGTCAATCTAAAATATGGAACTCGTTCTATGTTGATGAAGCTCACACAACCGTGTAAATCAGAGCGTTTGATTGCTCGGCTTTCTCCGTTCAGGGCTATGAACAGCAGGATCATGTCACAAGAGGAGCAGAACACAGAGTTCCTGGACAAGATTTCCGCCATTGAAGAAGAACTCAAGAAGGTGTGTACTTTCCACTAAGCTGTGATTGTCAGCGTGACGATTCAAATTCTCGTTGACTGACTGAAACGTCTCAATCGGTGCCAGTCAGCTCCATCTGTAGACATGATGCATATTGCTACATCCGTGCAGTAATAGTACTGATTCTGAATACTCAAGGTATATTTAATTTGTATTAAATATGTATTATTTATTTTTATAAATATAAGTATATGTTATTTTTGAGCATACAATATAGCACCTTACCTGTTTATTTTATACCGCCTTTTTTGCTAGTCTTTATCAAGCGTGTGAATAATTTGAGGGTACTGTACATATGAAAAGCACAAGTGACTACATTGTTCACTCTCCTTAGTCATTCACACCAGTTAAATTAAACAACGTATGAGTTTAATGCACTGCCATAGTTGGTGTGCACAGCTGATTTGACATAATTTTAAATTGAATTCCATATTCGGATATATGTTTGGCTACATATTTATGAGAATGTTATCACTGATTAAGTGGGTCGTGGGCTCAGAAAGTTTGGGAATCACTGGGGTGAGATGTATCAAGCCGAGAACCAGTCTAGTTAAATTAAATTTGGCATTATGCTACAGACTAGGTGTGCAACAGAATTATAACTCAAATCTGCATGCACAGTTCTTGTTTTTGACCTCTTCTACGTGATGTACTCGCGTATGACCAAACTTGTAACAATTCCCAGTGGTTCCAGTGTCCGGTGTGGATGCTGAAAAGGTATTCTTAGTTTTATAAATAGAATTTAAACGGACACCAGATGTTGATTGCCATGTCCGAAGAGCCTCGCCAGCTTCCAGAAAGCCGGGCTGCCTTGAATTCAAACAGGCAACCAGACGAGGGAAGTAGGGATGTAGATGAAATGGCAAAAATAGTGCCTGCGGTACTGTAAGGCTTTGAACTGGACTGAGGTTTGTCTTGATTTTGAGAGCAGGTGACTGCTGTGTTTTTTCTTCGTTTTTTGTGTTCAGAACGGGTACAATATGTTGTCATTAAAGGGTATATTGTTATTGGTATGTATGATAGCGTTATTTGATTAGATATTTCCCTGTTACTATTATTTTTATTATTGTTTAATCTTTAACCAGGCAAGTTCATTGAGAACACATTCTGATTTACAAAAACAATTATTTACAATTGAGTTGTGGTTTTGGTACTGTGGTTGATGGTACTCTTACCATCTCTCGGATTTATTAAATATCACTGTAATTTAATTGCTGAGCTGAGCTGCCAGCTGAGACCCTGGCCACCTTCAAGCGACGTCTGAAGACTCACCTCTTCAGGGTGCACCTCTCCTCGTAGTCCGGTTTTGTTAACTTAGGGACATAGTTGCTTAGTTTTACACATGTCTACTTGTTTATGTATTGTATTAGGCTTAGGCATTATTTTCTGCATTGATTGCTTTATTGCTACCTTTGAATTGTGGCTACAGATTTACCTACAGGGTCCTAGTTTAACTATGTGGTTGCTCCTAGCACCCAGGAACTGTACTTCCCACTAGGGTGGCTTTCAGCTAAACTGTTCTTGACTACGGTTAACACTTTGTTGTACGTCGCTCTGGATAAGAGCGTCTGCCAAATGCCTGTAATGTAATGTAATGTAATGTAGATGAGTGAAATGCGCATTCTATATTTTAAATGTATAACAAAAAGAAACATGTTGTATATTGGGTATAATCACAGTCATTTTTGTCAGTAATACCTCTAGTCTCTCTCTCTCTCTCTCTCTGTCTCTCTCTGTCTGTCTGTGTCTAACGTCAGGTGAAAGAGCTGTTCTCGGACAGCAGGGAGGAGCTGAACCAGTGCTCGGAGAGCCTGCAGGCGACGAGGCGCAGCCTGGAGGAGGCCCAGAGTGACCTGGAGCTCACCAAGCAGAGGCTCTCCGAGGAGACCTTTCTGGTGTCCGCGCTGAAGAGCACTGCCAGCCAGGTGAGACGTAGGGAAGTACACACCCACCCAATAACCCACGCGTCTCACAGAACGCTCTGTACACCACGGCCAGCCGTACACACCCACCCAATAACCCACGCATCTCAGAGAACGCGCTGTACAGCACTGCCAGCCAGGTGAGACGCAGGGAAGTACACACCCACCCAATAACCCACGCGTCTCAGAGAACGCTCTGTACACCACGGCCAGCCGTACACACCCACCCAATAACCCACGCATCTCAGAGAACGCGCTGTACAGCACTGCCAGCCAGGTGAGACGCAGGGAAGTACACACCCACCCAATAACCCACGCGTCTCAGAGAACGCGCTGTACAGCACTGCCAGCCAGGTGAGACACAGGGAAGTGCACACCCACCCAATAACCCACGCGTCTGATCACGTGACCCCATTCACAGCTACGCTAGTTTCCAATTAACCAATTAACAACTGGGCTATAGTTTGCTACTCAGTTTTACATTCAATTATTATTATTTTATACTTTCTTAATGTGTATTAAACAATGTCACAGCTGATGGTTACACAGCGTTTACGTTCAAAATATGAAAATCCTCACAATTTCATACAAATGTTTGCTAGTTTTTTGTTAGTTTCTCAACAAATGAGAACATGTAGGGCTTTTTAACGGACCAGTACACCAGAGAAAAAGCATGTTTTTCCATGCGCCACAGTGTGTGTGTGGGTGTGTGTGACTTCAGTTCAACAGTGCTGAAAAAATAAATGGAGGCATTATTTAGAGTCCAAAACAAGTGTCAATGGGAATTGGACCCAGGATAAATACTCATACAGAAACAGTTCTAGTGTCTATGGATACAGTTTGAGTGCAGGAGGTTTTCTGGCAAGTGACGGGCAATTCAGGCAAGTCATCGAAAGAAATAACACTTTATGCAATTTTTGTTTGAGGTCCATACGAAGTGTTATTACATTATTTTTTATAGTAGAAATTCTACTACTGACACTTGCAATTATGTGCAAATATCTTGCCGGGTAGGGATGTTAATGATTAATCGATGACCGATTAAGAATTTGATCGATCAAGCATATCAAATGAAAGATTATGTATCACAGCATAACTGTAGTGAGTGTAATAATACTGCTTCATTTCAAAAGGAATATTGTTTTTGTTATTATGCCTACTGAATGGTGTTTCGTTTCCTTCATAATTCGTATTGTTTTATGCTGTTAAAATTGGCCCGTGTCTCAAAAGTTTGAATAAAGCTTTGATTGGGGGTGGGTGACGATCGATTAAGGAAATTTCTTAAGATTAGCATCCCAACTGCAGGGTATGTCAGCTGTCAACAAGGCACAATCGGGACCAAAAAAAAAGCAGCTCATCCTGAACTGTTGACTGGCACCAGTGAACACCTCTATGCTATTATCTCTTCAAACAGAGGAACAGACTTGAACAGGTTTAGAAATGCAAAGTCTAGGTGTTTGGCAGGGTTTGGATTAAAGGCTCTGGAGGATTTTGGGGGGGGGGATTTCTCCTGCAGGTAGCAGGTTGATAATCACTCCGGTCCTAGGCTCATTCTGCATCTGCTTTCAGGGCATCCTTGAACCACCTGGCAGCATTCTCATACTGTAGACCGTAGTAATCACTCTCAGTCCCTTGAGAAGCACACGTTTATGTTTTGGCCTATTTTGGCATTCATCAGCCGTTTGAATAAGCTTTTTCTTTTCTGTTTTGTGCTTTTTATTTGACATTTGGGGGATTTAAGGGGCATTTCTTAATTTCTCTGAATTTCTTTTTGCTTTTGCTTTTTCGTGTGCGCGCAGTTGCTGACCACGGTGGACGTGAGCACTAAAGACGCCACCGGCCTACACGAGAAGCTGGACAGAAAGAAGTCCGTTGAGCAGCATAACTCGGACGCTCAGCAGAGGTTCGCCGATCAGATGGAGGCGATGTTCACCGAGATGCAGACGGCCGTGGAGCAGCAGGGCGCAAAGCAGCAGGGCATGCTCAGCTCCTATAAATGTTCTGTCGGTGAGTTCGGCTGGTGGTCGAGACCAGGGTGTGGTGTCTCTGAAAATGACGGGCTGGTTGTGACATCGCCTCCTGTCTCGTGTGAACGGATCTGAGAAACGGCTGGCAGTGTAGTGTAATGGTTAGGGAGCTGGGCTTGTAACTCAGAGGTTGCAGGTTCAATCCCCAGGTGGGGCACTGCTGTTGTACCCTTGAGCAAGGTACTTAACCTGAACTGCTTCAGTGAAATATCCAGCTGTATAAATGGATTGTATGTAAAGAAATGTAAACTGTAAGTCGCTCTGGATAAGAGCGTCTGCTAAATGCCTAAAATGTCAATAGTTTGGTCTCAATCCGTCTCTCTCTCTCCCCAGCGGAGCTTCAGAAAGTCAATGACAGGAGCGTGAGTGGGATGATGTCGACGGTTACCGCTTCTTTCCAAAGCATCAAAGATCTCGTGCACAGCAGCATGGCCAAATGTCACGCTGGGATGATGGAGCAGGAGACCTTGTGCGGGGAGACGAATCGCACTCTGCAGACCCTTCTGGTGAGGACGGCCTCTCTCCTGCTCTGGGCTCTCCTCAGCACTGTGTTGTGGCACAAGATTAGTGAGAATTATGCTCCAGCATGCCCAGAATAGGTAGCATGTCATAGCGATCTTTTGATTAATTCACTCATGGCGTTAAACTCTCAGCTTGTGCGTCGTTTGTTTGTTTGTTTGTTTGTTTGTTTTAGCTTCGTTACCTCAGGGTTTTAGTGTTTAATACGCTTCATGTTGACCCTTTTGACAAATGGAGGCTCCAAACATTCTTATGAAATGGGAGGTTTTTTAAGTCAGTGAGCCTTGTTGTTTGTTACATTTTAGAATGCAGTTACTCTAAAGGAAGGCATTGGTGCACATTTAAGTTTTTAATGATTTCAAGGTCCTTTAAAATATGTTTGTCCTGGAAGTCTTGGAAAGTGGTGAAATATCCCACTGTCCTTGAAAAGTCAGGGCAACAACAGTGAGGGACGTGCATCCATGTGTCTCACTAACTCACTAACTCACCAGCTTGACGTCTCTTTGCTGTCGAGTCGGTATGAACGTGCCTCACAATGTCTGGCAGGAGGAGCACGAGCAGGAGCTGCAGAAGCTGTTGGCGATGCTCGTACCGGGCCTCACCGCTCGGGGAGATGAACGGGGAGATGAACGAAGAGCTGAAGCAGACGCTGCAGAGACACTACGCAGTAGCAGAGCAGGTGAGCGGACCGTGTGTGTGTCCCACCTCCTCAGCCTGAACCATAGGTGTGTGCGTGCGTGCCTGCCTGCCTGCCTGCCTCCCTCCTCAGCCTGAACCGTAGTACTGTGTGTACCGTGTACACCGCCTGAATCGGTGTACACTACCGGTCATACGTTTTAGAACACCCTCATTTTCCAGTTTTTACTGAAATTTAAGCAGTTCAAGTCCAGTGAATAACCTGAAAGAATCTGAGTAGAGTGCTGATCTACGATCAGGTTTGCCTTTTTAGCTCATAATACGGTTCAGATATGGACAGGGGAATCGCTGCTGCAAGCCCATGGTCATGTTTAACTCATAAGAATGCACAATGATGAGAACGGCCCATCTAGTCTCGTCATTTACCTGCAGACTAGAGAGTATTCAGCACTGCGTCAAGCCTGGCCTTGAACAAGGGACTACAGTAGGGTTTAAAATGAACTTTGGCAATTTGACAGCCACACATTTCTTGAACAGCCAAAATATTTTTTCCAAAATTTAAAGAAAAAAACAAAAAAGTGTTTTGTCAGTTTTAAACGTGTTAAAACAAGATCTCTATTCAATGCAGCCTTCAACGCAAGTGGTTGTTGTCCACTACAGGCCTGAACCAAATAATGATAACAAAAACGAACTTCCTAATATCAGTGCAGAATTGACCTGTAACTAATGTCCACCAATGTCCTCTTGTTGTGCTGACAGAACAGCTGAATGTCTTTGTGCTGTGTGACATCAGTGTATGCTACAATCCACTTCAGGGCTTGGGTTCATGAAGCATCTCAGAATGAAGAGTGCTGACCTAGGATCAGTGTTGCCTCGTCGCTCGTAAAGGACGAGGTTAGGACGTGGACAGGGGAAACCTGATCCTGGATCAGCACTCCGACTCAGACCCGCTTCATAAGTAGGAACGGTGTTGAAGTGACGCCCGAGGCCTCCCGGGTGGTCTAGCGGTTACAACGCTGGCCACTGCGACTGGGGTTCGATTCCACCGGCCGCGCCAGAGGGCGGCTCTGCCTGGGAGTGCCACTAGGGGGCGGCAATTGGATGTCAGCCCCTGGGTAGTGGAGGGAGGGAAGCCGACAGGAAGTTCGCTGCGCACAGGAGTGGCTCTGTAGTACCAGAGTTACGGTCGACGGCCTGGCGAATGCCGTCTCGGAGGAGACGATACTTCACCTTTGTCACTGTCGGTCACAGGGCTACGGCAGTGAACTCACAATACGAGGGGGGGATTGACATGAAAAAGAGAGGATGTAATTGGCTACTAAAATGGGATCAAATCAGAACCAAATTGTTAAGAGATGAGGCCCGCGTAGTGAGAATAGCCCTTGTGCTGAGACGGCGCTCTCTCTCTGTTCAGATGGAGCGCATGAGGAGCGAGAGCGCCTCCTTCTTCCGTGATCACCTTCGAGCACTGGTCCAGCTGCGGGAGACGGCCACCGCCGCGCTGACCTCCCTCCAGACCGAGCAGGAGAGCCTGACCCAGCGCATCTGTGAGGCCAGCCACACGCACGCCACGGTGGGGCTCCTGTCTGTCTGTGTGTGTCTGTCTGTGTGCGTTTGTGTCTGTCCGTCTGTGTTTGTGTCTCTGTCTGTCTCTCTGTGTCTGTCTGTGTCTGTGTGTGTGTCTCTGTCTGTGTGTGTGTGTGTGTGTGTGTGTCTGTCTGTGTGTGTGTGTGTGTGTGTGTGTGTCTGTGTCTGTCTCTGTCTGTGTCTCTGTCTGTGTGTGTGTGTGTGTGTGTGTGTGTGTGTCTGTGTGTGTGTGTCTGTCTGTGTCTGTCTGTGTCTGTCTCTGTCTGTGTGTCTGTGTCTGTGTGTGTGTGTGTGTGTGTGTGTGTGTGTGTGTGTTTTGTCTGTCTGTCTCTGTCTGCGTGTGTGTTTGTGTCTGTCTGCATGTGTGTCTGTCTGCGTGTGTGTGTGTGTGTGTGTGTGTGTCTGTGTGTGTGTGTGTGTGTGTGTGTTCGTGTTGTTAGTTTCCGTTGTGATGCTGTCCGTTCTCCGCACAGAGGATCTCTCAGGTGATCTCCTGCATGGAGGGTCAGATGAGGCTCCTGGACGTGGAGACGAAGAGCCGCTTCAGCAGGCTGCTGGGTCTGTCCGACGCCCTCCAGGGTCCTGTGGCCTCTCTGAAACAGACCATGCAAACGTAAGCCCCTGCAACATCCAGGTTACATTGTGAGAGGGGGGTATTCAGCCAATCGAAAGCAGTTATGCTGTCATTGAGTCAATAGATGGTTGACTTGCTTCCTACTGAAAAACAAATGTCTAAGTTTAATGTGGCCTTTGAGCATTGCTGTAGCTTTTGAAGCTTTTCAATATGTCGGGACCAAATGAATCGGTAGGAAGCCCATTTTATGCAGGTAAAACAGCTGGAATGACTGGAACAACCAGTATGGTTTTTGCTGAGGTTAATAGTCAAAATGTAAAAAAATTAAAATAATAATTATAATAATTCATTTCTCTTTTATAAAAATAATAATACTGATTGGGCATGATAAATGCATACAGCATAAGAGAGAAAGAGCAGAGAGGATCTTGTTGTTTGTAAGCCTGACAGGAGCAGAAGCAGTGGCGATTTTACCGCGGGTGCATTTCCGCCCCTACTGTTGGGATGAAAGTATTACAATTTTCAAATCAATGTCAAAAAACATTGAAAAGAAAATTATTTCTGCCCATTGCACCCCCTGTTTTAAAATCGCCAGTGAGCAGAAGCACAGTCTCGATGTTTAAATGATAACATATAATATAATATATGCCATTTAGCAGACGCTTTTATCCAAAGCGACTTACAGTAATGAATGCATACATTTTCAGTATATGTGGCCCTAGTGGGGATTGAACCCACAACCTAAGCGTTGCCAACGCTGTGCTCTACCCACTGAGCCACACAGAACCACAAATGCTAATAAAGACGAGCCGTCTCTTGGCAGTGAGTGCGGCGCTGTGGAGCAGGCCGCCTCAGCGTGGCAGGGCCGGGCAGAGGCCAGCTCCTCCGGCCTGGTCACCGAGCTGCGGCAGGTGGGAGAGAGGGGCCAGGCCACGCTGGAGGAGAGCTCCGGCCAGGTCAGCTCCCTGCAGGCCCACCTCTCCCAGCTGGGCCAGGACACCAGGCAGTGGGGCGACACCACCAGGGCCACGGTGCACTCCCTCTCTGAGCGGCAGCTCGCTCTCATCCGGGATGGACAGACGTCCGCCAAGGCTCTGCAGCAGGTGACTGCATACACACACACACAGATGTGCATATACACACACATGCATACATGCACATATATACACATACACACACACTCGAACATATATATACACACGTATATGTGCATACAGACGCACACACACACACACACACACACACACACACGCATATTCACATACATGCACACACACACACTCACATGTGCATATACGCATACACACATACACACACACACACACTCACATGTGCATATACGCATATACACATACACACACATGTGCATATACATACACACACACACACATGTGCATATACATACACACACACACACGTGCATATTCGCGCATGCGCACATATATACATATATATATATATATATATATATACGCACGCACATATATACACACACATACAGTATATGTACATATGCACGCACACACGCACACACATATATACATGCGCACACATACACACATATACTATATATACAAATATATAATTGATAACAATTCTACAGGACATTAAAATTCACGTTGACTGTTAAAGATTGACTGACCGCAGCATGGAGCGCCACCTTGCATTGCATTAAGGCAATATACACAGACTATGAACCTCATTATTTGAGCTGACTTTGTATGAGTATTTAATCTTTGATGTCATGTAATATATAATGTAATATAATGTCAGCCTAAGAGCTGCTATTTCTATATATGGATAAAAAGTTGATATCTCATCTGATTGGCTGGCGCCCACAGATCAAACTCTGTTCTCTGGTACCAGTTGTGTGACGGGGCAGAAGCAGGCTAGCTTGTGTTGTGTTGTGATTGTGTTTCACATACTGTAAGTGTATTGTGTATTATGTTTTGAATGATTATGAATGGTTCTGTGATTTGCCCTTGTTTTTTGTTTTAATTGTGTGGAGTTTGCATGTTCTCCCCGTGTCCGCGTGGGTTTCCTCCGGGTACTCCGGTTTCCTCCCACAGTCCAAAGACATGCACGTTAGGCTAATTGGAGAGTCTAAATTGCCCGTAGGTATGAGTGTGTGAGTGAATGGTGTATGTAGTGCCCTGCGATGGATTTGCGACCTGTCCAGGGTGTATTCCTGCCTCTTGCCCCAATGCATGCTGGGATAGGCTCCAGCCCCCCCGCGACCCTAACTAGGAATAAGCGGCTGGAGATGAGATGTTTGTTTTTTTATTTACTTTTGTCTGTAAACTTGTACTTGTAATTGTGCTGCTGCCTAACTTGGCCAGGACGCTCTTGTAAAAGAGATTTTTAATCTCAATGAGACTATTCTGGTTAAATAAAGGTTAAATAAAAAATATATATAATAAGTGTAAAAAAGAAAAGTCCACAGAGAATGTTTGAGGGACTCCTTTGATGGATTCCCCTTCATCCTCTCTTCTTTAATTATGACACGCGGGCTCGTTTCAAAGCTGCCAGGTTCCCAGCCCCCTGTAATCTTTCCCCTCGTTTCCGAATGTCTTCCCTGTCAGGACGTGGAGGCCAGCTGTGACGGGATGTCCCAGGAGGCAGAGGGCCTCCGGCAGCAGCAGG
Source organism: Aldrovandia affinis (assembly GCA_029706075.1). Classification (NCBI taxonomy): domain Eukaryota; kingdom Metazoa; phylum Chordata; class Actinopteri; order Notacanthiformes; family Halosauridae; genus Aldrovandia; species Aldrovandia affinis. The sequence continues at coordinate 61,283 of JAINUG010000153.1, read as the reverse complement.
CTCTGTTTGAGGGCTACCTCATGGCCCTGCAGCGCCAGACCACAGCGGACCACACCGAGCTGCACGGCCACACGGTGGCGCTGTCCGGCCACATCGACACCTCGCTCGCAGCCGTCCACAGCTTCCTGAAGGAGGAGCTCAGGAGAGATGTCCCAACAGGTACTCCCCCACACGAGGGTCACGAATTATTTTAAATACTTTAACGCTTTACACAACCATTACAATGACTAGATTACGGACAATTTAAAATAAATGTTTTCTACAATATTCACACACCACAAAGATGAATGAACGTTTTGGTTAGTAAAATTTTTTAAAGAATTTGTTTCAGATATTTTCTCCCAATTTAGTAGCCAATTACACCCTTTCATTTTCATGTCAATCCCCCCCCTCGTATTGTGAGTTCGCTGCCGTAGCCCTGTGACCGGGCGAAGTATCGTCTCCTCAGAGACGGCACTTGCCAAGCCGTCCACCGTAACTCCGGTACTCCAGTGCACAGTGAACTCATGTCGGCTTCCCTCCCCCCTCCCTTGGGCGGACAGCCAGTTGCTGCCCCCTAGTGGCACTCCTGGCCAGAGCTGACTCCCCGCTCGCAGTGGCCAGCGTCGAACGTTGAACCCACTAGACCACCCGGGAGGCCCCTTCGTTTTAAATACTTGAACCCTTCAGACAACCATCAAAATGACTGGATTACTGACAATTAATATTTTCACCAATATTCATACACTACAATTCATGGAATGAACGTTTTGGTTATGTTTTTTATTTTATTCTCAGGAATCTGCAGCAGTGTTTTTAAGACTGCCTGGTACTCACTCAGAAGGCGTGTCAGTTGTACAGCGTGGCTGTGGGTGCGCTCTGGCCGCCTGTAGCTGCTCTGACTGCAGCGTGTTGAACGTCTCTCCTCACAGGAGGCACTCCGCAGCGCAGGGAGTACAGCTACTCCAAGGTGCTCGCCAGAACGAGGAGCCGGAGTGAGCTGCTGGAGAGCTTCAGGCTGGAGCAGCAGCAGGAGCTGCAGGAGTCTCTGACAGCGTGCGACACCATCACAGAGGAGCCTGAGGAACAGGTGTGCTCACGAGCGGTTATTACAACTTCATACTCATAATAATACATTAAATGTACTCATAGGCCAGGGGGTGAAAAGGTGAGTTAGAAGATGGGACTGGAAGACGGTGATAGATTCTGAGTTTCAGACAGCGGGAGGGAAGGCTGTCTCGTTGCCGCCAATGGAAAGCGCCGTGTCATCAAAACTGTGGAAGTTGGATTTTTGGGTGGTTTAGAGATGACTTGTCACACAGTAGAGCCGGAAATCAAACTAATATAAACGTCTTGTGTCATGCTTTTAAAAGCTGATTGGAGTGTGGACCTTTTTCCCCCTGTGTGTAGGGCCCTGCGGAGGATGAATTGAGCAGTGTGGAGGAGCGCAGCATTACCCAGCAGTCCGATGCTGAAGAAGCCCTCATGTGCTCCGAAAACGGAATACCCTTCTTTAAGGTTAGACAAGGCATATGACCTTGGAGAGCGTGCGTCCGTGTGTGTGCGCACGTGTGTGTGTGTGTGTGTATCAGAGAGAGGGAGAGAGAGTGTGTGTGTGTGTGTCTGTTTATGTCAGAGTGGGTGTGAGTGTGTTTATATCAGAGTGGGTGTGTTTGTCTGTTTATATCAGAGCGTATGTGTGTGTGTTTATATCAGAGCGGGTGTGTTTGTCTGTTTATATCAGAGTGTGTGTGTGTGTGTGTGTGTTTATATCAGAGCGGGTGTGAGTGTGTGGGACTCAGACTGTTCTTGACAAGTCCTCGTCATGTTTATTTATTTATTTTTTCTCTCTCTCATTTAGCGCAAGCATCGTGGTAAGAAATAGCAAGACTGTCGAAGATTCCTGAAAACAACGTCAGATGATTGTTTTTCTTACCAGAATGTTAATATGATATATGTTGCAGTTTGCAAAGCCTGTTTTCATTTTATAATGAAAAATTCCTATATATTCCCATGGAAAGTTTTCCGTTTTGAATATTCTTGGAATTATGCAACCCTATTTGTAACCACCATCTGACTTTTGGAGATTAACAACCCTTTGCCATTTTTTTAAATTTAATTTATTTTTATTTTGTTCATGTTCGTATCTTAATTTACATGTAACCATTTTGAAATTTGGCGTGAAGAGTTATATTTCAATTAACTTAGTTTGTATCATTCTCTGTAATATCACAAGTTCATCTCGTTCTTCATTTTGTTATTAGTTTAAATTTTTTCCGTGCCTATTGTTCGTTGTGTCTGTTGGGATCCTGTTGAGTTCCTACTGCTTTCCTGTAGCTTATACCTATCAAGTTCTTTGATAGAGACTCTGAAGTTGCACAATTTCATCTTTGTATTATGAGCTTTATTGTAAACAATGCAAGCATTTAGGATAGCGATGTCAAGCATGTACCAAATAATTTTATGGTACCACTTTAGTGACTTTGTTTGTCTCTTGTAACAGGCATTTTTTTGTCAGCGTGTTTGCTATATAATGATATAATATTTGGAGGTTGCACCTCAACACGCATTTCAATTTCATTGAATTTCTGCTACGGGATTTTCCATAGGATGGCGACTGTAGCATTTGCGGGGTCGACAGAATATCATGTATATCGGTGAATGAACGGTTTGCGAGTTCTACGGATAATCCCAGCGGATAGTTCGGGATTTTAGATAGTTAAGTCATAGAGTGGATAGAGTGGAAATACGTTTACATAGATGTACAAGGCATTATATATCCAACTCATACCAGTATGAACACTGAAAACCCAATGCATATTTTCAGCTGGGAATTATAAAGCAAACCAATTATGATTATGTCAGGGACCGGCCATAATTGTCTGCACAAATTATATTTAATGAGCCTTATGGGGAAGTGTGTTGTTTTCATGGTTCACTGTCTTGTTCTGTTCTGTTTGCAGGAAACTCCGCTGGGCAGGAAAGGAGAGGTGCTAGAGGAGGCCGCAGGCAGCGTTGATCCCCCGGAGCCGTGGTCAGAGGTGCACAGGGACACAGTCCCAGTTGACCTGTCTCTCACCCCAGTGTCACTCAGGGACGTTGAGGTGGGCACGTTAGAGGATTCAGACCAAGAGCTGAACTTCGGAAAAGGCTACCAAATTGGGAGAAAAACGAAAATTGTTAAAAAAATTAATAAATAAAGAATTCATCTTTTATTGCAGTGATTTTGCAAATGTTTTACCATTTCTTGTTTGCGTCATGTTTTTCTGCCTTTCTGCCTAAAATCACCAATGAGAGAAACTAAAACTTTTTGTTTTTTGAGATTTGAGAAGGCTTTTTTATTAAATGCATTTTGGAATGATGGCTTCAAAAACACAAGATAACTGCTCATGGTAGCCTCCCCTTGATTAACCTTCTTCTGGTGAGGTTCTCGATGAACCTCACCTCATTCTGGAACGTGCGGTCACAAACTGTGGCCTGAATATCACTTACTGTTTGAGGGATCCGTCATATCATTCAATCCCATCGAAAGAGATTCTACTGTTCTCTCTGACCATTAAAAGGGAACCCACAGGAGTCTGTGGCGCGTTTCCTTGTGTTACGTTTTTTTTTTTGCTGAGGCTTTGGTTTTGACTAGCTTTGTATCATTTCTGAAAATAGGTTTTGATTCTCCTTTCTAAATAGACACTATGACACAGAATTGGTATGGCCTTTTCACAAGTCGCTGGGTAAAACTCCGGCAGTGATGAGAGTTGAAGATGAGACCTCAAGACTTTTTTAATATACTGGAAACCATGAGGATACGAGCAGACCCCAGCGTTTTCAAAGGCAGTAAAATGATCAAACACGGAATTATGAGATGCGCTTAATGTGTTGATCTATCAAATATATATTTTTATATACACACAAATACAGTGGGGTCCAAAAGTCTGAGTCCACCACCAAGATCTGTTTGTTCTCATCGTTCATCAAAAACGAACACAAAATCTCTGTATTTATATAAATATACTGTGTATATATATATATATATATATATTTTTTTATATTATTATTTTTTTTCATTATTTTATTTTATTTTTAAAATAAATTCTCATCTTGAGTTTTATTTATGAATGACGAAGAAGCGTGTTATTATGTTAACATTGTATACGATCATTTGCTTTTGTCCCATGGTGAAGATTAATCGCTGTGAGTGTGTTCGCATTTTATTTGGAACATTTTTCTGCAGGCATGAATTCCATAAAAGCAACTGTTCTCTTGTCATATCAACAACCTACTACCAAACACGTGATGTCCTCCAAAGAATTCCAACGCAGGTCCTTCTCTGCAGGGTATCTTACGCAAAATTAGGGAAGGTAATTGTGGCCCGAAATTGTCATAATGGTAATAAATGCTGCAGGGGAGCATTGGACAGAACAGCCCTTTGTCTAAAGAGATGCCAGAGGGAGGCGTATAAATGTGGCTTATCTCCAGGATAGTTTTTATTGCTAAATATTTGGGCTAAGTGCCCTCCGTTGCGTAGAAGAACAATAAAAATGATTAAAGTCTTCCTCTAATGTGAGCCTGGAGAAAGGGTTTGAAGCGCCAACACCCTTAGTTGTAAAATACTTTTTTACCACCGTAAACACAGTGTGTGTGCTCTGTTGAAATCCACCAGAGAAGAGACCGTAAATTATTCTCAAGTGGTCTTATATTGCCCGCCCCATTCTACATGGATGATATCTTTGCACAAAAAGCCCTCGGAGCTTTACCGTCTCTTGCGGCTTTCGTAGGTGTAAAAGGAAATTCAAAAGAGGAAATTCATAGATTCAGGTCTTTGTTCTCCTCTGGACAATTGTGATGGGGAATTACTAGCAAGATAATTATATCTACAGTTAATTCAACTTAATTTTGGTTGTCAACCATGTTGATATACAGTGAGCACCATAATTCATTGGACAGTGACACATTTTTGTTTATTTTGGTTCTGTACTCTAGCACTTTGAGAATGAAAGGATACAATGACAATGATGTTGACTTACAGACTGTCGGCTTTAATTTGAGGGTATTTTCATTCATATCGGATGAACCGTTTAGAAATTATAGAACCTTTTATACATAGCTCCCCCCCATTTTCAGGCACCATAATTCATTGGACAGTTTAACATAATGTAGAATAAAGTAATCATTTTTAATATTTGGTCGCATATCCTTTGCATGCAATGACTGCTGGAAGTGTGCGACACATAGACATCACCTGACGCTGGGTATCTTCCCTGGTGTACTGCAGCCATCTTCAGTTCCTGCTTGTTTCTGAGATTTTTTGCCTTTGTCTTGTTGCATGATGAAGTGCCGTCCAATGAGTTTGGAAGCATTTGGTTTTATCTGAGCAGATAAAATATTTCCGTAGACTTCAAAATTCATTGTTCTACTTCTGTCTGCAGTCACATCATCGATGAAGACAAGTGAGCCCGTTCCACTGGCAGCCATACAGGCCCAAGCCATAACACCCCCTCCACCATGTTTCACGGATGAGGTGGTATGCTTTGGATCATGGGCATTTCCTTTTTTTCTCCACACTTTCCTCTTTCCATCACTCTGGTACATGTTCATCTTTGTCTCATCTGTCCACAAGACTTTGTTCCAGAACTCTTGGGGCTCTTTTAGGTGCTGTTTAGCAAACTGTAATCTCACCTTTCTGTTCTTCAGGCTTATCAGTGGTTTGCATCTTGTAGTGTACCCTCTGTAGTCCTGCTGGTGTAGTCTTCTACGTATGGTAGACTTTGACACATCTACACCTGCATCCAGGAGAGTGTTTTTAATCTGTTGGGCCGTTGTCAGGGGGTTTTCTTCACCATAGAGAGTATTCTCCGGTCATCCACTACAGTGGTCTTCCTCGGTCTACCAGGTCGTTTTACATAATTGAGTTCACCAGTTGTTTTTTTCTTGTTAATGATGAACCAAACTGTTGACTTGGGCATGCCCAGGGTTTTTGCAATTTTCCGCATTGATTGATTTTCATTTCTGAGCCTCATGACGGCCAGCTCAATTTGCATCGACACTGCTGTCTTCCTCATGTTGTCACACCCCAACAACAATCTCCAAAGGCAATTGCAAAGTCTAGAATCAAGACTAGGCATCAACAGCTGTCTTCTGCATTCACTAACGACACAAATGAATAAACACATCTGTGAAGCCAATTCAACAAATACTTGTAGTACCTTAAAATGGGGGGACCATGTACAAAAGGTGCTGTCATACAAAACGGTTCATCCGATATGGACAAAAATACCCTCAAATTAAAGCTGACAGTCTGCACTTCAAAGTAACAGAAAAATTGTCACTGTACAATGAATTATGGTGCTCAATATATGCGCCCCTTTTTATAGGTTATCCTGTGGTACAGAGCTATAGGCATACATCAGCTATAGGGACCGCTCTCAAATGTTCAGTGAACCAGCGTAATGTGCACAACTGACCATATTTAATCAGGAGATGTGAGATTAACTTTTTCATATTTCAAAGAAATTTCATTGTTTTCATGTTTTCAATTCGATTTTTTCTGCAATAACTAAAAACAAAAAAAGGTATTATGGCTTTCATCACAATTGCACCTACAGCGGTGTGGATACAATTTCTACAGTTGTAAATATACAGTATAGAAAACCTATATATCTTTAGAATTGCAAGGTAGCCAATGGTTTCTTGAGTGCAGAGGTTGTGTAGGTTCCGACAGACTGCAGGCAGGGAGGAGTGCATTTAGGCCAGTTATGTAAACACCAGGGGATTTCATCTGATATATGATGTGATTGGTAACCGAATTGCAGGAAAATAGTTTAGAAACTATCTTTCCAGAAGCTCTAGAGAGGGTATCTGGGGCAAAGACTAAGTTAGCCTAGAACTCTTAGGAGTTGTATGTGCCCTATGTGGCACATAACTACGCAGTAGTACGGATGACTTAGTTTGATTGATTTATTCATTCACTGTATTTATTTGACATGGTGCCGTGATAATATTATAGTGCATTGCAATAACTGTATGGCATCTTGAACTGCTGTATTTTAAACTACTTTATTCTGCTCCATGCCTGTTCTGGCATCGTATGGGTATTTGTGTGCCTATCGTAACTTGGCTGCTTTTAAATTGCACTGCCGAATGCTGATTGATTCCAGCATTCTTCAATGCGTAATCTGTTAAATGATTATTGACCACAACTAATGCCCATTCCTTCGACTGAAACTCATATCAATACCAATATTCCTTCTCTGATAATGGGACACCTGTGTCATTTCGTTTGTCTATTGCACACAGACTGTAAAGTTGTAAAGTCTGCAATAAAGGCCGTTTTTTAACTTGCTAATTTCTTTTAGGCACCGCCTTGCACAATGCTTTACGAAGAGGGTGATTCAGCCGGCCGCTTTGTGAATGTGTTTGGAGAGCATTAGCGAACAGCTTGTTGTTTCTGTTTTATGGCTGGAATGACTGAAGAGCTAACCGTTATTACGGCTAAGAGATAGCTCAGAGTTTTTACGGCCGCCTGTCTCCTGTGACTCTTGTTCCATCGCCAGACCTTCAGAGAGGGTGTGTAGCGGGCATGCGCAAAGAACGGTAACCTGCTGCAACACACCTGGGTTTCGTGACGTCGGCTAAGAGAGCCGAGCGCGAGACCAACTGTAAACGGCTGCCGGCGGTAATCGATACCCGCCGTGCCTCGATGTGCCACCTCGGCACGCGCCGCTGCATCAAAGAGCGGGGCGTCGACTGTGGAACACGCCCCCACCTACACGACCAATCAAAGGGAGGCGGCATCAGCCACGGGAGACACGCCTCCCCCCCCACCTACACGACCCATCAACGGTTGGTCACCACGGCGACGGAGCAAGTGACGGAGCGAGATGGTTAGAAGGTACGCCAAATGCCATGCCTTCCGACAAACTCTACAAGAGTATTTTTCAAGTTCTGGTATTACGTGTTTCAGCAGAGCACTGCCCACCGATTCTGAGTCAAACACTTCTTTTTTTTTCTTCTTTTTTTAACAATAATTTATTTCAGATTTTTTCCGTTTTCCTCCCAATTTGGTGGCTAGTTATACTCTCTATTTCTTTAGATTCGCCCTCCCCCACGAGCCCGCCGCCTGTCACTACGGGGTCACGCTAATCCCCAGAGGCCCGCCTCCTCCGAGACCGGACTCGCCCACCTGTCTGCCAGGCGGCAGTGTGGTATAGTGGTTAGGGAACTGGGCTTGTAATGTTAAGGTTGCAGGTTCAATCCCCAGGTGGGAAATGTAAACTGTAAGTCGCTCTGGATAAGAGCGTCTGGTAAATGGCTGTACTGTAATGTCTTACAGGGATGCCCTTCGCGCTTCTCGGCGAGCTCCTGCCGGCTCTCCCTCCCCCCCTGGGGTGGACAGCCAACAGCCGGGGATTGAACTCCGGTCGCAGCGGGGGCAACCTGCGTTCCAGGCGAATGCTTTTACCGTTACACCACCCGAGGCCCCTCTCTGAGTCAAACACGTCCGAGTCCAACTTTAATCAAATCAAATCAAATCAAATTTACTTGTATAGCGCTTTTCACAAATGAATTGTCACAAAACGCTTAACAGAAGGGAACTCATGCCTAGACCCCCCCCAAAGCAAGCCTTTAAGCCTTTAAGAAGCCCCAAAGTATGCAAAACCAAGCCTGCCTGCCATCTTGTATTGGGGTGTACACCATGAGACCCCAACATTACAGATACACATGGATCGCATTGTCTTCTTATTGGTCGCTTTGTCTTCTTGATGAAATCAAGGAGTCCAAGGAACCCACAAATGTACACAACAAGCCACCAACGCAAGACATAACTATACAGCTATGTATGCAGTAGCTAGATGGAACATCCTTTTGCCGAAATCAAAAACGAATTCCTGGAAATGCACATTTTCACACCGTGCTGTAAAGCTGAGGTGGGACACACGAGGAGAAGCACATCAGTGTCATTAATTTGTGTGACCAGTAGATGGCGCACGAGGAGCACTAACTAAAAGCCTTCTGCGTCAGGATTTATTGCACACTAGACTACTGCCCCCTTGTGGAACTTTTCCGTGACTGTTATCTTCAGTATGTTTTCACTTGAATTAAAATAATGTGCGAACAGTGGGCAGGATCGCTCTGTTGGATCCCCTTCTGTATAGTGAGGTTTGTGAGCTCGCACAGTATTCCAGGTAATGTTGTGGTTAAGGTTATTTTAGAAATACATGTTTTCCTTTCAGCTTTGACTCCTTAATGCGTGCAATCTAAGAACCTTGGCAACAGAAGCCACTAGCATAATGAGCATCACTCAGGTTGACCTATTATTATTATTTAAAGAATAAAAATGAAAGAAAAATATATATTTTTGGTGTGACATGTAGACTCTCTGTAATGGACAGTCTATATTCTTAGACTGTCCACTACAGTCCATCACTCAAAATATTTGGATATGGGATCTTTGAGCTTCGGGAAAGACAGCTAAAGATGGTTTTTCACTTTATCCTTTTGACCTCTGACCTCAGACAAGTTCATCTGACATTGGACATGTGGATTGATGAGAAAATTTACTGTAGGATCATTTTAAATACCATCAAATGATGGCGTCAGGCACGTAATTCATAATGACCAAGGTTTTCTCCAGATAAAATTTCCTGGAGTCGTGTGTGGGGCTGTCAGGGGAGTGGTGTAGGGTAGCTTTTTATCATTGAAGTTAGCTTGGATCATAATGAGTTCTGCAATCGTCTTTATCCCAAATTGTTCCATTGCATTCTCCGGTACAATGCTTTCCCTCGGAAATGGGCGCAGACGTTTGCTTGGTTTTTAGTTAGTTTGTTTGTTCATAGCGGGTGGCCTAAACCAGGGGTCCCCAACCGGTACCGGTCCGTGAGGCATTTGGTACCGGGCCGCACAGAAATAATAAGAACGTTTTAATTTTACATTTTATTTCCATTTTATTGACTATCGCAGTCTGCAGGGTGTTTTATTTTGAAAAATGACCACTTCCGTCTGTGCCTCTTTTCCGCACTTTTTTTTCCATGCACCACCCCCCGGTCCGTGGAAAAAATGTTCTTGCATGAAACTGGTCCGTGGTGCAAAAAAGGTTGGGGACCACTGGCCTAAACAATAGAACGCTGGTGATCAAACTTTTTGTTCCCTTTAGGGGATCCATCCATCCATGTATGTGGCCGGACGTTTGCATGAAATGCAGACTTTATACGAATTTGACAGAAAGTGTTGTGGTCTATAAAGAAATGTCGAGGAGCAGTGCTATTTTACAAAGGTTAACTGCATGGAGAGGCAAGTTCAAAGAGCAGGTTTTACCATCATTATAAAGATCTATATGCAGTTCACATTCTGTACATTTAGAAGGGAAATGACTCGTGAAAGGAGGTACTTTTCCCACCGTCATCCAGCAGGTGGAGTGCATACTTTGTTAAGCATTACGAAAAGTTTCACGTTCAAACCAGTTTTGTGTTTAATTATATTTAAAAAACATGTTTCTTACTATTGAAAGAGCCTTGTAATTGTGCTTATTCAAACTGACAAAACTCTTGTCTTTGTGATCTGATCCAAGAAAAAGGTCAGACAGGTGAACTTCTACTTTGCCTGGAAAAAAAGAGAGAAAAATAGGGTTCACACAAACACGAAGCTTGTTCTCGGGGCATGCTTTGATTTGAGTTAAAAAAGAAAAACTCCTCTAATTGGTTGTCGTTGCAACACGTTTACTTGGCATCTTTTATTGTGCCTTTATTCTCTGGGTGATTCGCTGTTGTGCCGTTTAAAACAGTGTGTTTGCAGGCCTCCCGAGTGGTCTAGAGGTTACAACGTTCAGCGCTGGGCACTGCGACCGGGGTTCGATTCCACCGGCCGCGCCAGAGTCGGCTCTGGCCGGGAGTGCCACTAGGCGGCGGCGATTGGCTGTCCGTCCCAGGGAGGGGGGAGGGAAGCCGATAGGAAGTTCGCTGTGTACAGGAGTGGCTCTAGAGTACCGGAGTTACAGTCGACGGCGAGCGCGAGCGCCGGCTCGGAGGAGACGATACTACGCCTTTGTCACGGCCGGTCTCAGGGCCAAAGCAGCGAACTCACAAAAGAGAGGGCCTAATTGGCTACTAAATTGGGAGAAAATGGGATCAAATCAGAAACAAAATTCTAAAAGGTTTTTAAAAAGTGTGTTTACAGTCATTCGCTAAAAGTTTTGCTTTTAGCTTTGTTGCAACAGTCAAGAGTATCCCTCAGAGTCTAATGGACCTGGGGAGATCCCCCATCACCATCTCCACACTTGGGGCATGACAGCCCCTCGTCTGCGCTGTCTTCTCAGGGGCTGATCACAGCCCAGGCCCAGAGCCGCTGAAGAATGTGGACGTTTCTGCCTTCCGGTGGTCTTGTGACACGCCTGTATTAATAAGACAGGGAACACCTGCTCAATTTAGGTAACACCCTGAACAAAGAATTACCCAGGAGGACGGGGCCGCTCTCTTGAGCTGAAACGTCAGAGCGCCGGAGCAGACGCGCCATGACCGCGCTCCTATTCAACCTGTCAGACGTCCTTTTAGGGTGATGAGTCACTCAAACCACGGCTGTCTCCAGGAGCAGTGCTGGTGTGGATTGTGATCGTCGTCATGCCTCCCACAGTAAGGCATTTGCTTAAAGCAGGGGTGTCCAATCTTATCCGAGAAGGGCCAGTGTGGGTGCAGGCTTTGGTTCTAGCCCAGCACTAAACAACTGATTAAACTAATCAAGGTCTTGATTGTAGACCATGATTGGTGAATTAGTTGAATCAGGTGTTTTAGTGCAGGGCTAGAACAAAAGCCTGCACCCACACTGGCCCTTCTCGGATAAGATTGGACACCCCTGGCTTAAAGGATCTGATTGTGTGTGTGCGCGCATTTGTTTGCGTGCAGGTGTGCATGTGCATTCTAGGCAAATCACCTGTTTATATTAGCGTTATTTTAACTGTATAGCGGTATATCAACCCAATTTTCAGGCCCCTCAGATTCCATAAATGGTTATAGCTGAAAGCTCCATGTGTTTGACCCGCAGCTGGAAAGACAAGATTGGTTCATTATGGGCCATGTTCTTGGAATGATTCACAGGAGAAACTTAAACTTGAGCATTTTAGTCCATCATCATGTTTTAAATGTCATGTTTTACCTGCATACATTTGCTTTTATGATGTTATATACTGCTGATATTGTCAATTATTGTCTTGTTTGGTCTCATCTGTTCAGCTTCACTTGCCCTGTCTTGGCTTGGTCTCACTTGCAAAAGTGTTTTAATTCTCAATGTGATATATATATATATATATATATATATAGTGTGTGTGTGTGTGTGTGTGTGTATGCATGTGCATGCATGCATGCATGTGTGTGTGTGTTTGTGTGTGTTTGTATGTGTGTGTGTGTATATGTGTGTATGTGTGTGTGCATGTGTGTGTAGGTGTGTGTATGTGTGTGTGTGCATGTGTGTATATGTGTAATGTAATGTAATGTAATGTATATGTGTGCTTGTGTGTGTATGTGTGTGTGCATGTGTGTGCTTGTGTGTGTTTGTGTGTGTGTATATGTGTGCTTGTGTGTGTATGTGTGTGTGCGTGTGCATGTGTGTATGTGTGTCCGTGTGTATATGTGTGTGTGTGTATATGTGTATGTTTGTGTGTGTGTGTGTGTGTATATGTGTATGTGTGTGTATGTGTGTGTGTGTGTGTGTATATGTGTGTATGTGTGTGCTTGTGTATGTATGTGTGTGTGTGTGTGTGTGCATGTGTTTGTGTGTGTTGTTAACCCACTGACTAGATGCTCAAAAGATCCATCACTCCACAGTGGCAGAGCTGGGTGTTTGTTGTTGCCTCATCTGTCCTTGTAGTGGGGTAAGATGTGCGGTAAGATGAGATGAGATGAGAGGAGAGGAGATGAGAGGAGAGGGCCTCAGTCCGTGTTGTGAAGCAGAAGCCGGTGTGAGGGGTCCTGGGAGATTAGAGAAGGCCAACGCCCGCCCCGCCCACAGATGAGTGATCCCTCACAGAGCGGCTGCCCCCCCCTCCTGGGACAGGAAGTGGAATGTTGACCATTAGGCTGGCCTTGTCCCAGGAGAAAAGCATGCTGGGATCTCTCTTCCCCTCTTTCATTTCCTTCTCATCCCCTCAGCTCTCTCTCTCCATTTCTCCATTGATCAGCAGCGGCTCTTTTAGTTTTTTTGGCCAGCACAGCATGTGTTGGAAGTGAAATGTGATTATTTGAGGTTTGTCCCCCCCCCCTGAGAATGGGCCATCCTTGACTTTGGTGAGATTCAGTGTGTGGTCCGATTCATTCACCTCATCCTGTGCTTAAATACCAATGTCAGAATGGCAGGGGAGGCAGTGACATGTTATCATATTAGTTCATTGCTGAGAATTGTTTTTGTTGCTGTCGTAGTTCAATAGACTGTAGTGAATGGAAAAATGTATTTGGTGATGCTGCAGACACAGCAAAACAATTTTTTGAGTTTTAGTTGTTTAGAGGGTTTATAAATTCAGGATTTAATGGAAGAAATGGCTTAAACGAAATGTATCATAACTGCTTTGAAGCTTCTTTCCAGCACTGTGAAAATGTGTCGCTTAGCATTTTGGGCTGAGACACTGAGGCTGCTCTGCACCTGGGCTTTTTAAGTTTCTTATTGTTTTGTAATGAAAATGACCAAAATTAAGATACAAATGTCCCAGCAAATGTCCAAATGCTTAGACAAATCTACAGCATCTCAATTTGTAAATGTAATTTGGGGATATGTACAAAAAAACAGTAATCAAATCACAATTTTGTGAAAATCTTTATTTTATTATGCCAGCTTTGCATAATGTTAACAAATACACACATTGCCAGCTCGTGAAATGCCAGAGATCTTCAGTACATGTTACTGAATGAGCTGTAATGTGTCACAAAACCCATAGTGGAGGTTTATTACTATTTTGTTATTATTTTATAACATGGATCTGCTGTTTAAAAAATATGTGCACAGTTGTTGTACAAAATATTTTTTCATTCATACTGTTCAAATATCATTTTCAAACCACTTGTCAATACTAATACTAAGCTCAAGTTTGGGTTGCTGTTAGTTGTGTTTAGACAGTGATTGTCATATTACTTGTTTTTGTAATATCTTTAGACTTCAGATATTAGAATATTTTATGCAATATTTGGAATGGTATGGATTCCATCAAACAGTTTTCTTATAAGCGTGTAAATATAATACTGCAACTATTAATAATAATATATATCATACTTGGTACTTTGGTTACTGTGAGGCACTGGTTCCTCTGTTCTACAGTAAATGTCTCACTTCACCACATTTGGTCATTGAGGCAATGGCCCAATATTGACACACACACATTTTAACAATTTATTTATGTCCACATAAAGAAAAGTATACAAGGACACAAATACTGAAGGTGCAGTAAAGTTGCATTCACAGAATCATGGCACAGATCTTCAAGATACAAAACAAAACACATCACTTATGGGTATAAATAGCAGCGTCTCCGCCATATATGGCGGCTGCCACACACACACACATTCACACACACACATTCACACACACACACACACACACACACACACACACACATACCCACTTACATGTACACACACACACACACACACACACACACACACACACACACACACACACACACACACACACACACACACACACACACACACACACACACACATTTCACAGCTCAGCATACTCTTCGTGCTGGGGAAGGAGCACACTTTGGCCCTGTCTGTCTCCAGTGTGTCCCTCTAATCCCACAGCGTAATACTCTGAGCAGAGAGGGTGCTGTGAAGGCGTGATCATGTTCACCCTGTCCTGCCCCCCGTGTTACCACTCACCCCCAGCCCCCACAGACCCCTCAGGATTAGCATCTATACAGGGGGCTAACATCAACCAAACTATCTAGAGTCTGAGTGACTGGCACACAAAGCCTCTTACTGTTGGGACAATTTTCATAAAAAAGGTAAAAAAATATATCCTGGATATTAATCTCACTGCATATATATATATCCATATATATATATGCAGTGCCTTGCAAATGTACTCAGACCCTTGCACAATTTTCACACTTTGTTGCTTTCATTTATAACATTTTCATTTAAGAACTAATATCTGTTACTATTTACTGTTACTATAATATCTGTTACATACTAAATCAGAATAAATAGACAAAACAGACTTTTCCACCTTTATTTACACATTTTACCCTACAACTTCCAAGTGAATTTTTTTTCTAAATTTCTGAACATATGTAAAATGTGGAAATAAAGGTGGAAAGGTCTCAGTCTAATATGATAAATCATATTTCAGGCTGTAAGGCAACAAAAGGTGTCATTTTTGAGATGGGGTGTACACTTTAAAGGGGCACTATATATATACACACAGATACATTCATACTGTCCACACTGTACTGTACATGTGGGTCAATGACATGACATGCATATTTTTGTGTCCGAGTTCATTATTTCCATTTAAAAATCAATTAATCAATTCAAGTCATATATGATTTTATTATATAAAACATGTTTAGTTTGAATCAATTTTCAGTACATTCAAATAAATGTAAAACTAGGAAAATTGTATTTTATCATAAAACTACTTATTCTGTTTTAAAATGATTTGTATGCTATTGCTAGCATAGGTCAAAGCTAATGCAGGTGTCCAAGTAGAAGCCTGTTTAATTTGAAATCAGTTGCAAAAGTCAGGTGGTGCAACCTGTAAGTCAGGTGGCAAACCGTAAGGAATGCCACTATATGAAATAAATAATGTTATTTAAAGCTTCAAGATGCTCTAAAATGTTTATTCGTTTCAAGTTAAATATGTTATACACGTTGGATGTTAAAAATACGAAATAACTGACCCTTAGAATGCAGTAATCTTAAATTATTGTTAATATAATAATCAACCCCCCAAAAACAAATCTGCAAGGCACTATAGACACTCTAATAGATACTTGACCAAGATTTCACTTCAAATAAATAAATAATAAATAATAGGAAAATATAAATAATTTTACAAATATTTGGTTGCGCCACCTGACATTTTTTGGTCAGTCAAGTTAAAAATACAGTCAAAAAATGAATTTAAACACATTGAAATGTTATTTAACAAATTAGGCTTGTTTAAGCACATTGTCACAGATTCAAAAATATGCACTTTATATATTTTGAACAAACTTTTTTTAAATAACTTTTTAGAGGCCTTATTTGTCATTGACCCATATATATATATATAAATACCGCCTTAAAACAGCCTTTAAAAAGCCTCCCAGCACAAATCAGAGAGAGAGAGAATGGTCGGCAGCTCAGGCCAATTCTCTTTAGCTCCCTTTACACTTTTTGAAAGTGAAATATGTGCGCAGAATGGTGGTGGAGCGGTTCACCCAAGGTTGCAATTAGACGAGCATTATATAAAGGATATTCAGATAACAAGGGAGCAGACACAGCGTCAATGAGGTCACTGGGCACCTTTGTCCGAAAAATGAATGAGATTTTTCTTGTGCTTTTGGACTTAAGTGCTGCGTTTGACACAATAGACCACCAAACTCTTCTGAGCAGACTTGAAAACCTAGTTGGACTGCGTGGACAGGCACTCTCCTGGTTTAAATCCTACCTATCAGATAGATATCAATTTGTGCAGTTAAATGACGAGCCCTCTGCTCTCATCAAGGTGGAATATGGTATCCCTCAAGGTTCTGTTTTGGGGCCATTATTGTTCTCCCTTTACATGTTGCCACTTGGTGATGTCATTCGTAAACATGGCGTACATTTTCACTGCTACGCAGATGACACACAATTATACCTATCAATGAAACCTGGCGAAGGACAATTCGAACAGTTGGAGGCCTGTTTTAAAGACATAAAAGACTGGATGTCAGATAATTTTCTATTGCTGAATACTGATAAAACAGAGATGTTGGTCTTGGGGCCCAAAAACCTCAGAAGAGGGTTATCTGATTTATCTCTTAATCTGGATGGTTGCTCTGTTGCTGCAAGTTTGGCGGTAAAAGACCTTGGTGTTACTATAGATCCTGGTCTCTCATTTGATAGTCACATCAAAAACATTTCCAGAGTAGCCTTTTTTCACCTGAGGAATATTGCCAAAATTAGGGGCTTCCTGTCATTAATAGATGCAGAAAAATTGGTACATGCCTTTGTTACATCTAGATTAGATTATTGCAATGCATTACTGTCTGGCTGTTCCAATGCCTCACTCGGGAGCCTACAACTCGTACAGAATGCTGCTGCAAGGATCCTGACTAGAACAAAGAAATATGAGCACATTAGTCCTGTGTTAGCGTCACTTCACTGGCTTCCTATAAACTATCGTGTAGACTATAAGGTACTCCTCTTAACTTATAAGGTGTTGCATGGACTTGCACCCTCTTACTTGACGGATCTACTTCATCCGTACAATCCCCCACGTTCACTTCGCTCACAAGATGCAGGCAACTTGGTAGTCCCTAGAATATCAAAAATACAGCAGGTGGCAGAGCTTTCTCCTATAGAGCTCCTTTACTGTGGAACAGTCTACCCATCTCTGTGAAGGAGTCAGACACGGTCTCAATTTTCAAGTCTAGGTTAAAAACGCATCTCTTTAGTCTCTCTTATAGTCATTAGGTGCAGATGTGGAGGGGGCGTAGCAATAGAGCCTTCTGGTGCAATGAGCTATCCTTACTGTCACCAATCATAAGTGATGATCCGCCCCTATCAGGACTGCTGATGATGTGGTGGGATGGTCTCTGAGTGCCCTCATGGCTGCGTGCTCCCTGTGCCACTCACCTAATTAGTTATGCTGCCCTAGATTACTTCTGCTGGTGCAAAAGTGTTATCACTACTCTTCCCCCTGATCCGGCGTGATATTTATCATAGTCATAATTGCACCTTTCCTCTTTTCTCCCCGGCTTCGTGGCACCTGCCCGGAGCTCACCTGCCCCAGAGTCAACCCCCCACCCCTGCCATGTGTTAGCTGGATGCCGCTGGCCCAGACCCTAGCTGCTGGTTCCATCCCCCGCCCTGCCCTGGTATCTGGAGGGATGAGGTCCACCCCACTCCTACACTTAGAATGCCCTTCCAGTGGTCTGTTAAGCCACATGAGCCTCAAGGACTATTTGTGTTGTTTTTCTCTGTATCCCACAATTTTCCAGGAGTTCATCTCGACCGCCTTTTAAGGGGTCGGAATAATTTTCCAGTTTCCTACATTGGCTCCAATAGTTTTCTGGTTTTTTGATTCCCTCTGGAAAATGCCAATTGTGAAGCGCTGTGTGACAACCTGTTTGTAAATGGCGCTATACAAAAATAAAGATTGATTGATTGATTGATTTTTAATGGACGAAAATTGTGCCTCCTTATTACGATGACCTAATGAGTCCCTTCGTATGTGGGAAAGTGCTGGGGCCACAGTGCGCCCCCCCGCCCCCTCCTGCACCTGCGGCATGAAAATGGGCGCCAGGGCAAGAGGACGTTTTCCCCCCCGCGTTTGACGTTAATCAACCTCCCGCCCGTTTGCGAAAAACGAATGTTTAATTACCAGAAAATGCGATTGCCGTTTCGACCCCAGACAAAGGCCTTCTCAAATCTCAAAAAACAAAAAGTTTTAGTTTCTCTCATTGGTGATTTTTTAAATACATTTATAAGGCAGAAAAACATGACGCAAACAAGAAATGGTAAAACATTTGCAAAATCACTGCAATAAAAGATTAATTCTTTATTTTTTATTTTTTTCGATTTTACCCCGTTTTTCTCCCAATTTGGTAGCCAATTACTCCCGCAGTGCTTAGTTCAATCCCCTCCCTCGTAGTTCGCTGCCGTAGCCCTGGCAGTGACAATGGCGAAGCGCTGCCTCCTCCGAGACGGCACTCGTCGTGCTGTCGACTGTAATTCCGGCACCCCAGAACCACTCCACTCCGAACTGTGTCGGCTTCCCTCCCCCTTCCCTGGGGGGGGGACAGCCAATTGCCGCCCCTGGTGGCAGAATTCTTTATTTGTGTTGCAAAAATAGCATTTCTCAGCTAAATATACAGATGTGCACCTACACACGCAAGTTGCATTTTGAATGTTGTCTTGAAAACTGCATGAGCAGACAAGAGAGAGAAAGAGAGAGTGCTGGGAGGAGCGCATTTCCTTTCAGAAAGTCTCTCCTTCCTGTAAATTCAAAGAGGACTCGCTCTCTTTTCCGACGTTCAGCTCTTGGTCTGAATCCTCTAACGTGCCCGCCTCAATGTCCCTGAGTGACACTGGGGGTGAGAGACAGGTCAACTGGGACTGTGTCCCTGTGCACCTCTGACCACGGCTCCGGGGGATCAACGCTGCCCGCGGCCTCCTCTAGCACCTCTCCTTTCCTGCCCAGCGGAGTTTCCTGCAAACAGAACAGAACAAGACAGTGAACCATGAAAACAACACACTTCCCCATAAGGCTCATTAAATATAATTTGTGCAGACAATTATGGCCGGTCCCTGACATAATCATAATTGGTTTGCTTTATAATTCCCAGCTGAAAATATGCATTGGGTTTTCAGTGTTCATACTGGTATGAGTTGGATATATAATGCCTTGTACATCTATGTAAACGTATTTCCACTCTATCCACTCTATGACTTAACTATCTAAAATCCCGAACTATCCGCTGGGATTATCCGTAGAACTCGCAAACCGTTCATTCACCGATATACATGATATTCTGTCGACCCCGCAAATGCTACAGTCGCCATCCTATGGAAAATCCCGTAGCAGAAATTCAATGAAATTGAAATGCGTGTTGAGGTGCAACCTCCAAATATTATATCATTATATAGCAAACACGCTGACAAAAAAATGCCTGTTACAAGAGACAAACAAAGTCACTAAAGTGGTACCATAAAATTATTTGGTACATGCTTGACATCGCTATCCTAAATGCTTGCATTGTTTACAATAAAGCTCATAATACAAAGATGAAATTGTGCAACTTCAGAGTCTCTATCAAAGAACTTGATAGGTATAAGCTACAGGAAAGCAGTAGGAACTCAACAGGATCCCAACAGACACAACGAACAATAGGCACGGAAAAAATTTAAACTAATAACAAAATGAAGAATGAGATGAACTTGTGATATTACAGAGAATGATACAAACTAAGTTAATTGAAATATAACTCTTCACGCCAAATTTCAAAATGGTTACATGTAAATTAAGATACAGTATGAGAAATAAATGTAAGATCGTAAGAATTTATCTGTACATAATTTACACACATATTTTGTATGTAATAAGATTAACTTGTTAAAACATTTCATTGATGCCATACATCTCCACAAATTATGTATTATTATAAATTATGTACAAATACATATTTTCATAATTTCTGTATGTTTATTTGCTGAAGATTCTCTCCTGCTATCAGCTGTCAAAGAGTGCAACATTTCTTAATGCGTATGCTTGTGACATACACATGTCCACAAGATATCTATGGTCTGAAAATAAACATTTCCTGATTAACCAGGAAAAAAATCACATCCCTGAATGATACATAATTTGCCTATTGTTTCTTTCCATTCCAATAAGAGGGAAGTGTTAGACTGAAGGTTGGCTGAGTGTGAATGGGTGTGTTATGTGGCTTAGGCACACACCGTGTTTATACAGAATAACACATTAGGCAGATATGGGTTAATTTAGATTTTAGATGTCCTATACGTCTATGTATACGTATTTCCACCCTCTATTTGTAGCTAATTTTTCAGCCATTACATGAAAAATCCTGGTCTACATTCACTCTTTGTGACATGAAAATGTCATTCACAATACACTGTTGTGCATTCAGTACAGCACCTGGATACTTTTCACAGTGAGTAAAGGAGATGCAATCATGCCTTGGTCAGCTATGAAAATATAAACCTTAAATGAATCAAGAAAGACACTGTTGTCGATATGTACTTTGATATTTGTATATGATATATTTTTTATATTTTAGCTTCTGATTTTTTTTTTCAGATTTAGTACCCTATTTCTAATTCAACCAACCCTTCTCTCGTACTATGAGCTCGCCGCTGCAACCCTGGACCGGCAGTGCCAAAAGCGCCGAACCGCCTCCTCCGAGACGGAAGTTGCCAAGCTGTCGACTAACTCCGATGCACACAGAGCGACTTTACATGTGACGAGCTCCTGCCAGCTTCCCTCCCTCCTCCCTCTGGGGCGGACAGCCAATCGCCGACCCCCAAACAGGGCTCCTGGCCAGAGTGTGCTGGATCGAACCTCAGCCGCAGTGGGGAACTTGCACTCCGGGCGAGTGCCTTCACCGTTGCGCCACCCGGGGGCCCCCGTCGATATGCAATTTTGCACGCACATTTATAGAGAGCACAGTGCACCATGGCAGGACTAAGTGTAAAAGAGCACAATTAACGGCCTCCTGTGTGGTCCAGTGGTTAGAACGTTTGACACTGGCCATGGAGACCGGGGTTCGATTCCCTGTCTCGCCAGAGTCGGCTCTGGCTGGGAGTGCCACCAGGGGCGGCGATTGGCTGTCCGCCCCAGGGAGGGGGGAGGGAACCCGACAGGACGTTCGCTGCACATAAGAGTGGCCCTTGTAGTACTGGGTTACGGTCGACGGCCTGGCGAGTGCCGTCTCGGGGGAGACGTTACTTCGCCTTCGTCACTACTGGTCGCAGGACTACGGCACCGAACTCACATTACGAGGAGGGGATTGACATAAAATAGCGGGTGTAATTGGCTACTAAATTGGGAGAAAATGGGATAAAATCAGAAACAAAATCTTTAAACAATGATAATAATTAACACAATTATTACCTGTGTGAGTCGTCGGCACTTTGCTCGGCGGTTCTGGAACCAGGTCTTCACCTGTAAAGAACGAGGAGAAAGTTATTTACATGGGAAATTAATTCCACATCATAGCATTAAATCCTCTAAAACAGGACAAATAGGCTACGTAATAAATCATATGTTTTAATATTATGGTGCTCGTCTCCGAATTGTGAGGTGGCTAACAATTTCTTCGTTCACATTGACCTATAAATGACTTGAGTGAAATTGCTTATCTTCTGTTATGAAACAGCTGTTAGAAAGGTCGATATATATGGAATGTATATTTCATATATTTTGAGCTCATGCTCTAAACATTTTTTTTGTTCGTGTCCTGTATGATTGTTGCTGTTGTTGTTGTTTTCGGTCTTTGTATGCGCTGATTTTAAACTGTAACAATGTCATTTTTTGATTGATTGAACTATCAATGCCCATCAAGGGACTAGTGTTGGAAATGAGCTTCGGCTATACACACATGTACAGTGCATCGGGCACTGCTTCTGCGGACGTTATCTGTGCTTGTCCCTTACAAATAACCTAATAAATAAATAAATAAAATAAATAAAAGAGCGCACTGAGGTGTATCTACCTGCCGTTCACTGATATGTAACGTCTTTGCCAGTCTTTTCCGCTCTGGCAGGGAGAGATATTTCTGTGTCTCAAACTTTGTCTCCATGCTTGCTTGTCACCAAACAAGTCGTGATTGAGATCACAGTGCCAAGATATATATCGAGTTTGGCAACAAAACGATTTGGAAAACGCAAAGACGGCAATGCGATCTCAATCACGGCTTGTTTGGTGTCGTTTTGGCAGGAATGGCATTTATCTGTTTTTGCGCATCAGCTCTTAATTTATTATAAATATATATAAATATAAATATATATATATATATAATAATATACGCCATTTAGCAGACGCTTTTATCCAAAGTGACTTACAGTAGTGAATGCATACATTTTTGTGGCCCCAGTGGGGATTGAACCCACAACCTAAGCGTTGCCAACGCTGTGCTCTACCGCCTGAGCCACAGAGAACCACTGTATATACATATACTGTATATATGGATGGCGCAAGATATAGACAAATCTTGGAGGAAAACCTGCTGCAGTCTGCAACAGACCTGGGATTTTGGAGAAGATTTATATTCCTGCAGGGCAATGACCCAAAGCATACAGCAGAAGTCACATTGGAGTGGTTTAAAAACAAACATAATCAATGCCCTGCAGTGGCCTAGTCAAAGCCCAGACCACAATCCCATTGAAAGTTTGTGTAAAGATTTGAAACTTGCTGTTCACCACCAGTCCCCATCCAACCTGATGGAGCTCCAGACATTTTGTAAAGAAGAATGAGTGAAAATTGCAGTGTCCAGATGTGCAAAGCTGGTGTAGAGCCTTACCCAAATAGACTCACAGCTGTAACTGCAACTAAAGGTGCTTCTACCAAGTATTAAGTCAAGGGGTGTGAATACTTATGTAATCAATTATTGTCTGTTTTTTATTTGTAATTAATCTTTTTATTTGACATATGGAGCATTTTGGGTTGATCAGTTTTCATTCATAAAATACTTTTTATACCCACTGTGTGTGTGTGTGTGTATATATATATATAGGCACGAGGGGGACCTACACAATATTAGGCAGGTGGTTTTAATGTTGTGGCTGATCGGTGTATATATACTGAGTATATACAAATCTATTTATTTATTACCCTTGAAGAGCACCTCTATTACCGAAAGCATGACTGAATCCCTTCCTCCCTGAGCGCCTCTTATGGCTAATTGTGCATAACCTTGTGTGACCCCTGGCTGCAGTCGACCCCAGCATGTCCAAGGTCAGATCCTGGCTCATGGGGCACATCTCTGAACCGAGAACAAGTGCTTTTGTACAACTCACAACTTGGGAGGCCTGTGAACACCTGTCTAAAGATCTTTCAAGTGGAGATTTTGACCATTTTCCCATTTTGTGCTAAAGGATATGTAGCTCTTCAGATTCAATTTTCTGAACAAAGTCTGTATTCCTTGTCACAGTTAGCTATCCTGGACATAGTCTCATTCTCAGATGGCAAGCCCTCAACTTGTCTGATTAAATGCTTTTCATTGTACTGGCTGTTTCAAGTGACCAAGGCACTGTGTGTGTTGTAACGTTGGTTTCCACAATCAATTTCATATAGAATAAACACCGTTTTATTAAGTTATTTCATAATGTGGCCAACAAACTATTTGCGTTGTATGTTTATTGTACAGGATGGGGGCGAAATGAGGAAGCAACTTGTTCTTTTATTTGTCATACTGCAGTGATGCATAACGCACTCAAGGGACGTGAGCAATATCACTAAGAAACGTATCCCGTTTATCAGAATTGAGGTGTTTCCTGAATGTGTACCGAGAGTGAGAACGTCGATAAGAAACGCAGCGTCGAGCAAGAGTGTCGCGGGAGTCCTATTGCGGAAGTGTGGAGAGCATTTGAACTACTTATGAAACTTGATTTACTCTCTATCGAGAGCTCAAGATTTCCCCCATCAACCGAAAACGGTCAGGCTCGGTGAACGCAGCTGTTAACCCAACGCCGACAGCTTCCAGTTAATAAATATATATTTTTAAAGGTGTGTTTAGTTGTGTAAGTGGCTCTGGATAAAGCCGTCTGCTGAGTGCTTAAAATGGAAATGTAAATGTGTTAAATCTGAAGATTGCTTGGTGAAACAAAGTAGTAACGGACTAGTAAATCGCACGCGCAATACAGCAGCACGTTGCAGTTCGATCCTGTCACGTTCTTTATATTCAATATTGGGACGAGCTTATATGGACTGTTTTAAAAACATTTACTTTCAAAGAAATTCGCTTGTATTTATCCACTGTTTGGAATGCGCGCATCAAGTAGCCAACGTTTATTTGATATTAAACATGAATAGCCTATATTCGACCGCATTTGTGTGAAGAGAAATATTAAAAATAGAACTGATACAGGGCCGTGGCATTACGCTCTTTGGGACAACATATTGTGCCTTACACACGTTGGTTAGATGTAGGGAATAGCTACATTATGCTGGCCAGACAGTGCACAATAGCCTACTTCGTGCCAATTCATCATAAACTTTCTGTGCTGACTATACGCACAGCCTCTAACCCAGACAGAGAAATAAGAGGTTAGAAACTCTTAACTTCAAAAGTGCAGCAGTTAATAATTTCTTACAACTGCGGGTTACTAAACACATTTGCGAATTCCGAAAAGCTGTAGGCGTTATCCCCGAGAAATAGCTATTTAGGGAGGGAGAGAAGGAACACTTACTGACTGGTCAACAAAAATAATACACATTTCCATATTTTACGCCATAATACTGGCGGATACTACTGATTGGACATTTGTTTAAAGTTTCTGTACTCACCACGTCGATCGTGTTTGGCCATCGAATGTCCACAATCTCCAAGCGCGCGGATGGTCTGAACTGGGACTCGCGCGTAAAGAGGAATAAGCAAATGTACGCCGGAGGCTGTGGGTATTTGCACTCCATGTTTCTTCTCTCTATCCTGCTAGGACTATCAATCAATCAATCAATCAAATTTTATTTATATAGCACATTTAACATGACGCTCGTCAACCAAAGTGCTTTACAATACAGGTAGACTAAGGGTAAAAATAAACAGAAAATAAACAACCAACAGACATACAAAGGAACAGAACAAACAAGGCAGGAGTCAGTGTGAGTCGGGGAACGCTAAGGAATACAAGTGAGTTTTGAGCTTAGATTTAAAGGACTCGATGGAGGGGGCAAATCTGATGGACATGGGGATGCTGTTCCAGAGGTCAGGGGCCGCGACAGCAAAAGCACGCCCCCCCCTAGACTTGAGGTTGGACTTACGGGTGGTTAGGAGACCCTTATCAGCAGATCTGAGGGCCCTGACGTTGGTATAGGGGGTGAGGAGGTCTGCTAGGTAGGAGGGGGCCTTACCATTTAGAGCTTTGTAGACAAATAAAATAACTTTAAAATCTATCCTATAGCGTACTGGGAGCCAATGAAGGGAGGCAAGGACAGGGGTGATATGAGCTCTCTTCCGAGTACCTGTGAGCAATCTAGCAGCAGCGTTGTGGGGTAGCTGTAGGCGGGCCATGGTCGACTTATTAAGCCCCAGGTACAGAGAGTTACAATAATCAAGTCGTGATGATATGAAGGCATGAATGACTCTCTCAAGGTCTGAGGGGGAGAGAATGGCCTTAATCTTAGCTATGGTCCGGAGCTGGAAGAAACATCCCTTCACCACCGAGTTCACCTGCCTGTCAAAGTGAAATTCAGGGTCGAAGAACACGCCTAGGTTTTTAACAAAGGGCTGAACTAGGACAGACAAGTTACCCAGGCTGCTGGCCATCACACTGGTTTTGTTTGGGGGGCTGAAAAGGAGGATTTCACATTTAGACTCGTTGAGTTGTAAGAAATGTTGTGCCATCCAGCATTTGATGTCATCTAGACAGGATCGGAGGCTGTCAACACTGGACTTGTCATTGGGTTTCATGGGGAAACTATACTATAACGTACAAATTTAGTGCACTTGGATCTAAGTTAGCGGCTCTTAAACTACAATAAGTCTGAAAGGTAAGCGATAAGTTTCTCTCTCCATCTGGTGTCTCCGGGTCGTTGGCAAATTTGAACCGTTTTGTAGTGGGAGGAGATAGAACTTCCGACAGGTAGGCTACGCGGTGACTGTGATTGGCTCATTTAGGCATTTCGCTGTTACCTTCGACTGATAGATAAACACCATGGAGATTAAGTCACACTGCGTGAAAAGCAGTGTTTCCTGAGATACCTTGACAGAGGTGTATGTTCAGTAAATCTGTCTTAACCAGCAAAGACTTGCTGCTTCTGCTGCTGACAAAGGAATTCCGGACCACAGTTGGAGTAGCCTTTCAAATGCTAATAACAGTCAATGGTCTGGGTGCTCAAGCTTTGCCCCCCTTCCCCTCACTCCAACTCACACCATAATGTTACCTAATTATGCATGCATTCACATCTCCCTACAGAGAAAACATAGAACTCAAAGACATTATATTTCTATTATATAGCAGAGACACATGGGTGTTCTGTCTTTTTTATAACAAAGGAGAAACACTTATATGATATGAAACAGTTTATTGTAAAATGAATTGAAAAGATATCACATCTACAAAAACAAACACCAAACCAAATCCCCCCCCCCGGACAGTGCAAAAATAGAATAGAAAGTTTATTTTGCCATATAACAAGTACAAGTACAGGTACATTGGGATTCTTGTTGCCGCTTCTCTTTACAGTGAAAAGTGAAAAGCAGTTTACAGTGAAAAGCATAACATAACTTAAAAGAACAGGCTTCATATTCATTGCTGTAAAAAAATGAACCAATCTGGGTTTTAAAACAATCAATTGATATGATCAAGTTTCAGGTCCTTTTGCAAGACCCTTGAGCAGATAATAATGCAAGCTTGCACAAAGTCAAACCACATGTCATAGTCTGGATCCCCAATCATTCTTTTCCTTTTCTTTGTTCTTTCCATGGCTACAGAAACGCGAATGGCCTTTGTTTAGCTTCTGAAATCTAAAATTTGCTTCCTGTTTATAACAGCCGCGCATGTCCAGTGACTCACAAGCCAGTCTAGACCATGGAGCTAGAGTCGGAGGAGGTGGAGATCCCGGAAGTCTGGTATCGCGAGACTAGCCCAGTCTACGTGAATGGAATGTGATAGGCAGCCGAGTTTGAAAATAACCAATCGGAAGTAACGCTTTGGGGGGGTTACCTATAGGTAGGTATACAGGTTTGCATTTTTACTGCAATCCGCCATAAAGAAGAAGAAGTAGCAGCAGTGCATTTTTACAATGGCTAATGCGGATGGCTAGTGTGACGTCACGAATTACTTCCGAATCACTTCCGTGTCCGGCATTTTTGTAGTCTAATGCGGCCAATGTAAACAGCAATGGCTACAGCCCAGGAACCGGTCACCTTTTTTACTGTGACATCCTACTTCGCTGACTTCTCAAAGTCTGTGAAAAAGGGTCTCAACTCGTATAACTCAAACCGAGTTATAAATGTTAGTTTAATGCCAGGTGGAACTTTAACTGGGAAAGTCCAGGCCTCAATGAAAAAGAAGAGCTATGAGGTTGAGGTGAGACAGGGTGTTAGCAATAAAGCTAGCTAGTTAGCTGCCTGCCGTACCGGATAACGTTAGCTAGTGTTTATTAGCTATGTTAGAAAAAGTGGTTAGTTGACAACGTAACAGACAATTTTACACGTTTTTCTGATGTAAATACTACACACTGGAAATGTCTTACAAGCACCAGACAGGTTAGTGAAGTTAGGATTGGTAGCCTAGCGCTAGCTAGTTATGTAGCCTAATGTAAACACAGGACGTTGCTGGCTGTCTTAGCAGTGTTTAGGGTGAGGGTTAGCCAAGTTATTTTCATTCAGGTACAGGTTGAGGGACAGGAGGTGAAGGCAAGTACCTGCTCTTGCGCTATCGGGAGGGCCAAGTGCCACCACGTTGCAGCCCTGCTCATTTGGGCTGAAAAGAATCTAACCCGCACGGACGTGGGGTGTGTATGGAAGAGGGCCACGACACCCAAAACAGATGACATCACAGCGAAGAGGGTGTCTGTGATTGCACCTTCCACATCACAAGGTCAGTACATAAATACAGTAGGAGTTATCAATCATGTTTGCTGTTTTATCATTACTGAAAAGTCATGATCCTAAGTTTTCTTTTCATACTAAAATCTAAGCCCTGCCTGGCTTTGAGGTGTGTTATAAATGAATGCTGCTACTGACAGCAGTTGTGAGAAGGTATTCTCACTTGAAACCATCTCAGTTACTATCATCCATTTTATTAACCATTTTATGCTATAATTTCCTACTAAGTGTTTCTTTTTGCGTCATTTTACCCTTCATAGTCTAATGATTTCCTATGCAGCACAGACACTTGCCATCCTTCTTCTTGTGTTAGCATAGGGAATATTACTGTTGTGTCATCCAAAAAGACTTTCATTTAGAGGTAATTCACACCACGACCATGTTACTATCACAAGATAGTGACTTAACGATAACGTTATCAGCTCTGGAAACGAGAGTGATAAATTCTGTTTGGCAAAGAAGGGGGCTAACGTCAGCTATTTGGCTAACTGCAATGCATGTTCTGCTTTGCTGTCCAATGTCCACAAAACACACACGCACACAGTCTCACACACACTTTATCATTTTTGCCTCAACGTTATATAGACAGGTAACGTTATGTAAACTAAGTTTAGCGCTAGCTAACGTTACCTAACTAGTACCTACCGTAGTAACGTTAGCCTAGCTAGTACTACTAGGCGCGCTAGCCTGTTTAGCCTGCCTGGCGCTAGCCTGCCTGTTAACTGTTATTGTTCATCATTGAGATCCAACTTACCGTATAAACTTCAGCCACCTTCTCTTCTCTTTGTCGTCGGGAGGAAAGCGGTAGTAAGAGACTGTTTTGTTGACATCATTTCTATTGCTGCAACACAGGACACAGCACTGCACCATTTTACTGCCTTTGAATATCCCGCCTGGAAGCAACAGGACACGGAAGGGGCGTTTTGGAATATGATGACGTAGCGCCTAGCCATCCCTATTGAACACTTCCATTTTCAACTCCTGTCGAATATCGACCGACGGCCTGTATAGGTCCGGACCGGTGTTTTTACAAAATTCCTTACAGTTTGCGACTGTATGATAGGAGATCAAAGTATGAATGAGAGTGAGGAAGGGAGTGGGACTTGGTGGGAGGGGGTGGAAAAGGAAAGGAGAGTCAGAATAAAAGAAAGAAGAAGAATGGGGGTAGCTCAAGTGAAGAGGGGAGTGAAGTGGAGGAGGTGGATCTGTCTCAGCAAAAGGGAAGAGAGGGAGGATTAAATGTTGTGGTGAGATTTGAGGGAGAGGGTGGTGTAAAGAAGTGTGGGTTTATACAGGTATCAAATAGCATTCATCAGTTAGTGGGAAATGTGAAGTATGCAAAAATATTGGGAGATGGAAATTTGCTCATAGGGTGTGGAGATGAAGGGCAGGTGGAGAAGGCGAAGGGGTTGAAGCAGGTGGCAAAAGTTAAAGTTTCTAAAGTGGTAAGAGTAGGGGAACAGCGGAGTGGTGGGAGTAAGGGGGTAATTTCTGGAATACCTAAAGAAATCAAGGAGGATGATATGCTGAAAGATCTGAGGAAAATTAGTAGTTCAATCAAAAGTATTAAAAGAATGAGAAGGGGAATTGAGAAAATAGCAACTGAGTCCATGGTGATTGAATTTGATTCAAAGGTTCTCCCAAAGGAAGTATACTGTGGTCACATGATGTTCAGTGTTAGGGAGTTCATCCCAAAGCCAATTAGATGTTTTAACTGTCAGGAATTTGGGCATATGGCTATGATGTGTAAAGGGAAGAAAAGATGTGCAAGATGTGGTGGGGGGCATGAGTATGGGAAATGTGGGGAAGGAGTAGGACCAAAGTGCTGTAACTGTGGGGGGGAGCACAGTGTTGCTTACTGGGGGTGTGAAGCTATGAAAAAAGAGGTTGCAGTGCAGCAGATAAAAATAAAAGAGAAAGTATCTTATGCTGAGGCAGCTAAGATGGTGGGAGTACGGGAGAAAATAGGCCATGCTAGTAGTAAACAGGATGGAGGGAAAGAGCAGGTGTTGATAAACAGTATTATGCAGAAAGTGGAGAAGAAGATAGAGGAAGAGAAAAAGAGATTGGTGACATTCATAGCAGGAGTTATAAATTCGACAATTGAGTTAAAATCAAAAACAGATAGGATTAAAGTGATTGTTATTGCAGCTGTCCGTCATCTAGATTTGATAGGAGTAAAATGGGAGGAGATTCAGGAAGAGTTGAATATGGCAAGACCAGAAGCGGAATGGGGTGGTCAATAGTAATTATGTTAATCCTCCAGTGGAATGCAAGAAGTCTGATTGCGAATGGTCAGGATTTCAAGCAGTTCATTTACAGTAGGGGGGATAAACCAGATGTGATTTGTATACAGGAATCATGGTTAAGACCAAACTTAGATTTTATAATAAAGGGGTATGTGGCAATAAGGAGGGATAGGAAGGAGGGGATAGGTGGGGGGTGTGTCACCTTTGTGAGGGAGGGTATCCCCTATAGAACTTTAGAGGTAGAAACTGAATTAGAATGTCAGGTTGTAGAGGTATGGGCAGGAAGGAAGAAGATGGTGGTTATAAATTTCTATAATCCGTGTAGGAAGTTAGAAGTTAGTAAAATGGAGGAAGTAGGAGTAAATAGGGGTAGTGTTGTATGGTGTGGGGACTTTAATGCTCATAATGTATTATGGGGAGTGATAAAACTGATTATAATGGTCAGGTGGTGGAGGAGATACTCGATGAGAATCACCTTGTATGTATGAATGATGGGAGAAGTACACGGGTAGATGTGAATACTGGGAGAGAATCTGTGCTAGACTTGACATTAGTGTCTAATACCTTAGCTTCACTGTGTGAGTGGCAGGTGTATCAGGAGGGGACTATTGGAAGTGATCACTATCCAATATATATTAAAGTAAATGTAGCAACGGGTCAGGTCTCAGAGAGTTCAGGAGGTAAATGGATTTTTGGTAAAGCTAATTGGGGTAAGTTTATGAGTGAGTGTGAAAGAGAGTTACAGGAGGTTAGTGGGAATATGAGTGCAGAAATGATCAACAGTAAAGTAAGTGAGGGTATAATGGAAGCAGCAGTAAGAGCTATTCCTAGAAGTAAAGGGAAGGCTAAGAGAATATTGGTGCCATGGTGGGATGATAAGTGTAAGCAAGCAGTAAAGGATAGAAATAAAGCATTTAAACTGGTTAAAAGAGATCATAACATGATTCATTTAGTTCAGTATAAAAGGGCTCTAGCAGTGGTTAGGAGAACAATAAGGCAGGCTAAGAGGACTTATTGGAGGGAGTTCTGTGGGACTATAGGGAATGATACTCAAATAGGAGAGGTTTGGGGAATGGTAAGGAAAATGGGGGGAGATAGGAGGGAGTGGAATTATCCTGTTTTGAACTCAGGTAGTGAAATGGCAATAACAAATAAGGAAAAGGCGGAGTTAATGGTAAATACTTTTGTTAAAGTGCATAGCTCTAATAGTCTGACAGAGGAGGAAAGAGGGGCAGGGAAAAAACTAAAGATGGAAATAGGGAGGCGTTAAGGAGGAAGGGTGACAGTGAGAATGAGATAGATTTACCATTTACTGTTGGGGAGTTGAGGAGAGCTCTAGGAAAACAGGGATGAGTGCACCAGGGAATGATGGAATATGTTATTGTATGATTAAACAGTTAGGGGAAGGAGAATTAAATAAGTTATTGATGTTATTTAATAAAGTATGGAAGGAGGGGAGTGCCTAGGAGTTGGAAGGAAGCAATTATAATTCCAATCAGGAAGCCGGGTAAAGATCCTAGTAATCCAGCTAATTACAGGCCCATTGCTCTAACGTCCCACATCTGTAAATTGATGGAAAGGATGGTCAATGAGAGGCTTATGCATTTTCTGGAAAGGAGGGGTTGGTGGCAGCATATCAAAGTGGCTTTAGGAGAGGGAGGGGTACAATGGATCCAGTGGTGTGTTTGGAGGATGAGGTAAGAAAAGCACAGGTGAAGAAGGAGATAGTGGCTGCAGTGTTTTTTGATGTGGAGAAGGCTTATGATATGTTGTGGAGAGAAGGGTTGATGATTAAGCTTCATAGAATGGGAGTTGGGGGAAATACTTTCAACTGGGTTATGGATTTTTTAAGTGAAAGGGTTATTCAGGTAAAGGTAGGGTCAGAGTTTTCAGGGAAACATGTGGTGGAGAATGGTACGCCCCAGGGGAGTGTGATTAGTCCGACGTTATTCTCAGTCATGATAAATGATATTTTTGAGAGGAGTCCAGTGGGATTGGGAAGGTCTTTGTTTGCAGATGACGGGGCTTTGTGGAAGAGGGGAGGGAATTTAAAGTATATAGTTAAGAAACTGCAGGAAGGGGTAGATCAGGTGGAGAGATGGGGAATGGAGTGGAGTTTTAAGTTCTCTGTGGAAAAAACTAAAGTTATGTTCTTTACAGGTAAGAAAAGTAGGGAGGTAAGTAAGTTAAAGTTATATGGAAATGAGTTGGAGAGAGTGGAGAGTTTTAGATTTTTGGGAGTCCATTTTGATTCCAGGTTAACATGGAGAGAACATATTGGGAGTTTAGTGAAGAAAACGAAGAAAGTTATAAATATAATGAGATGTCTGGTTGGATTAGATTGGGGAGCTGATATTAAGTCATTAAAAGTATGTGTATGTAGCATTAATCAGGTCAAGATTAGATTATGGGTGTGTGGTGTATGGGTCAGCAGCCAAGACGGTGTTGGCTGTATTGGATGTGATTCAGGCTAGGGCTCTGAGGATATGCCTAGGGGCAGTGAAAACAGCACCAGTGTGTGCTCTTCAAGTTGAGGCGGGAGAGATGCCGTTGGGGATGCGACGAAAGCATCTGATGGTAAATTACTGGATTAATTTGAGGGGGCATGAGGATAATCATCCGACTAAGAGGGTTTTGGAAGATTGCTGGGAGAGGGGAAGAGCACAAAAAGCTAGTTTTGGGTGGGTAGGTAAGAGTAGGGCTGAACAAATGAAGGTTCTGGAGTTAGAGTTTGGTCCAACTGTGTTGTGGCCTGTTAGACCAGTGTGGACTATGGAGCAGGTAGAGGTGGATTTTGATATCCTGAAGGCAAAGAGTAGGAGTACAAATTTAGAATTAGTAAAAGAATACCATAGTCATATGGGTAGTAAGTATAGGGATTATGTATGTATTTTTACAGATGGGTCTAAGGATCCACAGAAGCAGGTAACAGGGGTAGCAGCTGTGATTCCCAGTAAAAAGATAGAGATTCAAAAAAGGACATCAGATTATCTAAGTGTGTATGCAGTTGAGCTAGTGGCCATTTTGTTAGGGTTAGAGTGGGCAGAAGAAGGGGTAGAAAATAAAATAATCATATGTAGTGACTCGGTGGCAGTGTTGACTAGTATCAAAAGTGGGGTAGGTAAAAGCCATCAAGATCTACTATATGAGGTGCTATACACGAAAGCAAGGGTAGATAGGCAGGGGAAAATTGTTAAATTTATGTGGGTGCCAGCGCATGTGGGAATACCAGGGAATGAAAAAGCAGACAAGGTGGCTAAGGAAGCAGTCAGGAGAGAACAGGTGGACATCAATATAAAACTTTCAAAATCAGAGGGGAAAAGCATAGTGTGGGGGGAAATAGTAAATCAATGGCAGCAGAAGTGGGATAAGGAAGTAAAGGGGAGACATTTACATGAAATACAAAATAAAGTGGGAGGGGTAGGAAATAGTGGAGATAATAGGAAAGAACAAATAGTAATTAGTAGACTGAGAATTGGGCATAGTAATTTGAATGGAACACTTAATATAATAGGGAAGCATCCGACTGGGAAATGTGATCTGTGTCAGGAAAGGGAGACGGTGGAGCATGTCTTAATCTCATGCAGGAGATATGAGGAGGAGAGAAGGACAATGCTGACTGGACTGCAGAGACTGAGACAAATAGAGTTGAGGGTGAAGGACATTGTGGGTTGTGTGGGAGAAGTGCAGGGGAGAAAGGTGTTGTTCAGTTTTTTAAAAGAAACTGGACTAATCAAAAGAATCTAGTAGGGAAGCAGGTGATGGAGGTAACCAGAAGGTGGCGGTAATGCAACAATTTGGATGCCAACCGCCGTTAAAATCCACAGAAGAAGAAGAAGAACACAGGACACAGCACTGCACCATTTTACTGCCTTTGAATATCCCGCCTGGAAGCAACAGGACACGGAAGGGGCGTTTTGGAATATGATGACGTAGCGCCTAGCCATCCCTATTGAACACTTCCATTTTCAACTCCTGTCCAACGTCGGAATGTTAACGGACAGCAGGGTAGGGACGCGACTCCGATCCAGCGCCGCGATGTTGATTTAACGCCGAGTCCAATTTCTAGCCTCTTACCTTTATTGATGAGGACGCTGACTGGGCTTGAGACGAGTGTGAACAATGTTGTGCAACGGCTGGACAGCATGGAGTCAGAAATGAGAGATATAGCTCAATGGTTCAGACAAAGAGACCAACAGGCGCCTCCCGCTAAGAAGAGGAAAAGAATGCGAAATATTTCTGTTTCGGTAGGTTACGGCCTTGGTGTCCGGATTTCTTTATCTGCGTTATCCCATAATGTGGTTTTAACCCTTGTATTAATACCCTTGTATTAATTTTGCCGTTTACAGGAAGCTGTGCGCAGACTGCATAATGCTGAAAGCAACACTCACAGATATGATCCACAGACAAGGTAAGCAAGCGTGTTGTGTCGCTATCACCACGACAGTTTCATAACAGTAGGCCTACCTGGAATTCTAAATTAACTCTATGAATGAATTCTAAATCTTCTTTTATTCTCCACAGTGTATCTTCCCCACACAATCAGGACGTAACAACATATCTTTTGAATGAGGTAGCGATGGCTTTTCCCGCCCAGGACCCTTACGTTCTAAAAGGTGAGTCAGTCACAATGATAGTTAGGCCCAGAGCAGCTCTGGTTAGGCCTATACTTGTTAGGGAGTAGCCTATGTCTAATGTCTTAAAGCTGCATGAGAACTTTTTATAGTCAACTTTTTTTGCTACTAGTTTATGGATTGGCCTTAGCAAGACCCAAAATAATCATTTTCGTGACATGAGACCCTGTGTGAATGTATTATTTGTAGAATTTCAGTGTACTGGCTAGTATACAGTCACTTCAATGCAATGCTTTTTTTTTCACAACCAGAGGTACTGCCAACGTTCAAAATTGCAGCTTTATTTACAATTCACTGTTATGTACTGTATAGGCTGCATTTAGTAGCCTAATAAACAAACAACTAATAAACAAAACTTTTCTCTCTGTCTAGCATCCTGCAAAACGTATTATGAGACTATTCGAAAGACTTACAGGATGAATCAAGAAGAGAATTTACAGAAGAAAGAGGAGGACATGATCGCTGCTCGCAGGAGGCAAAGGAGGAGAAGAGTAAGTCGAAACATAATTCCCCAGTAGTTCTTAGACTTTTTCCAAAATGTTATGTTTTCAGTGGTCTAAAAATTAAGTTTTCATGTGTGTTTATTCCTGTGTTTTGCAGCTGATCTTCAAACTGAGGAAGAGCGTGCCATTTGGACGACTGTAACAGTGGATATGGTGTCTGATGAGGAGGACGTCATCTTGGATGGAAAGCCAGTGTGGATTGTCCGGCCTCCAGAGCGTAGCACAGAGTTGTCTGAACTGTGTGGGGTTCTACAGAAAAGACTGGACGCAAACCAAAAATATGTACTGACTCGCCATGCAAGAGTTGGTGCAGAAAGAATTGACCATTGATCAACATTGATCCCAGGACAATTACACAAGATTTGAATCACAAAGGATCTGCCCGTTGTACCAGCAGCCATCAAACTACAACAATGAACTCTGAAACCCCCCTCCACCAGACTAAACCATCTCCCCATGCTCTGGGGACGTGTCACTCTCTACAGCTGTGCCTACCTAAATTTTTGCACATTTCAATGTTGCCCTGATTGCTGCTATTTTTATTCTTGTATATTAGTATTTTTAGTATTTCAGCACACTGCTGTTTTTTGTATTTGCATACCTTCTCCCCCTTCGTGCCTACTTTTTATGTTTATTTTCCTTTGCATGCTTCACTTGTTTATTGCTATTAGATTATGTATCCCCCCCTCCCCTTTTTACTTTAGAATCTAATTGATTCTTATCACAATTGGTAGTTGTGACATTATCACATCATTTGTGAGTGATTTTTGCTCTGCTCTCTTACACAGCTATGGAGCACGGGGTCTGCCCCATCTGGAGACCCTGCAGTTTTTCTTTGCATGTTTATTGTTATGTGTATATTCATGCTTTTTCTGCTGTTTAGAGTTTTTGTGTAATAAAAGCATCTAATTCATTTTCGTTTGTCAGACTATATAATCTACCTATGAACAGCAATACCACAACAACCAATAATAAGAATAATTATTAATAATTAACATAATTATTAATAATAATAAGGAGGGGGGGATTTTAGAGGCCCATTGGTCCACGCTGGGCCAATAAGGAGGGGTTTTAGAGGAGGGGCAAGGCATTGTGCATCCAATCCAAGATAAGAGTCTTGAATACGTTTGACCAATTGGAGACCTAAGTGAGGCTAGGTCTGCAATGCAAAGCAAGCAGCCACATTGGTCCACGCTGGTCCAATAAGGAGTGGTTTTAGAGGAGGGGCAAGGCATTGTGCATCCAATCCAAGATAAGAGTCTTGAATACTTTTGACCAATTGGGTCTAGGTGAGCCAAGCAGCCACAGGGGATTATTCACCATGGCAACTGGCTGAAGGTGTGAAACTGCTGGAGCCAGGTGTTAAAATGCTAAACAACCCGAACGCGTGACATATGCCCGTCACCCAGATATCCCAGAGTATCAGCAAAGATCCAGCCAGTCTACAGGAAATACACCTACGGGAGAACCCACCTTTTCATGCAGTGACACACAGGGGGAAAAAGGTCCACACTCCAATCAGCTTTTAAAAGCATGACACAAGACGTTTAGATTAGTTTGATTTCCGGCTCTACTGTGTGACAAGTCATCTCTAAACCACCCAAAAATCCAACTTCCACAGTTTTAATGACACGGCGCTTTCCATTGGCGGCAACGAGACAGCCTTCCCTCCCGCTGTCTGAAACTCAGAATCTTATCACCGTCTTCCAGTCCCATCTTCTAACTCACCTTTTCACCCCCTGGCCTATGAGTACATTTAATGTATTATTATGAGTATGAAGTTGTAATAACCGCTCGTGAGCACACCTGTTCCTCAGGCTCCTCTGTGATGGTGTCGCACGCTGTCAGAGACTCCTGCAGCACTGTTGCGCGCCGCGGATCGCCAGAGGGAGTTTGCTAACCGTCGTCGACGGGCTGCTCCATCAGATAACTAACAGATCAGTCAAACTAACGCGGTAAACTCTATATAATACTCAAAATACTAAACACGCCAGATGTAAACAATCAGCGGATCAATTCAGAACACAGGCAAACACTTTCTGGTTCCTTGACAAGCTGGAAGCTCCTTATACCTTCGCTCTGACAGAGGTAAAAAGAGATCACAGACAGGTGGACACAATGACGTGGTAATTGCACGGATTAGTCTTTACAATTCGCTGCAATCAAACTAACGAGGACTCAAAATTAAGAATAACACGGCTAATCAAGATCCGTAATAGCAAAATAAGTACAAAGTAGACTACGCAAAGTTTACGAAACTACAGATAACTAACAGATCAGTCAAACTAACGCGGTAAACTCTAGCAAACCGAAAAATACTAAACACGCCAGATGTAAACAATCAGCGGATCAATTCAGAACACAGGCAAACACTTTCACAGGCAAACACTTTCACAGGCAAAACAAGTGTCAATGGGAATTGGACCCAGGATAAATACTCATACAGAAACAGTTCTAGTGTCTATGGATACAGTTTGAGTGCAGGAGGTTTTCTGGCAAGTGACGGGCAATTCAGGCAAGTCATCGAAAGAAATAACACTTTATGCAATTTTTGTTTGAGGTCCATACGAAGTGTTATTACATTATTTTTTATAGTAGAAATTCTACTACTGACACTTGCAATTATGTGCAAATATCTTGCAGGGTAGGGATGTTAATGATTAATCGATGACCGATTAAGAATTTGATCGATCAAGCATATCAAATGAAAGATTATGTATCACAGCATAACTGTAGTGAGTGTAATAATACTGCTTCATTTCAAAAGGAATATTGTTTTTGTTATTAGGCCTACTGAATGGTGTTTCGTTTCCTTCATAATTCATATTGTTTTATGCTGTTAAAATTGGCCCGTGTCTCAAAAGTTTGAATAAAGCTTTGATTGGGGGTGGGTGACGATTGATTAAGGAAATTTCTTAAGATTAGCATCCCAACTGCAGGGTATGTCAGCTGTCAACAAGGCACAATCGGGACCAAAAAAAAGCAGCTCATCCTGAACTGTTGACTGGCACCAGTGAACACCTCTATGCTATTATCTCTTCAAACAGGAACAGACTTGAACAGGTTTAGAAATGCAAAGTCTAGGTGTTTGGCAGGGTTTGGATTAAAGGCTCTGGAGGATTTTTTTTGGGGGGGCGGGGGATTTCTCCTGCAGGTAGCAGGTTGATAATCACTCGGGTCCTAGGCTCATTCTGCATCTGCTTTCAGGGCATCCTTGAACCACCTGGCAGCATTCTCATACTGTAGACCGTAGTAATCACTCTCAGTCCCTTGACAAGCACACGTTTATGTTTTGGCCTATTTTGGCATTCATCAGCCGTTTGAATAAGCTTTTTTCTTTTCCTGTTTTGTGCTTTTTATTTGACATTTGGGGGATTTAAGGGGCATTTCTTAATTTCTCTGAATTTCTTTTAGCTTTTGCTTTTTCGTGTGCGCGCAGTTGCTGACCACGGTGGACGTGAGCACTAAAGACGCCACCGGCCTACACGAGAAGCTGGACAGAAAGAAGTCCATTGAGCAGCATAACTCGGACACTCAGCAGAGGTTCGCCGATCAGATGGAGGCGATGTTCACCGAGATGCAGACGGCCGTGGAGCAGCAGGGCGCAAAGCAGCAGGCCATGCTCAGCTCCTATAAATGTTCTGTCGGTGAGTTCGGCTGGTGGTCGAGACCAGGGTGTGGTGTCTCTGAAAATTACGGGCTGGTTGTGACATCGCCTCCTGTCTCGTGTGAACGGATCTGAGAAACGGCTGGCAGTGTAGTGTAATGGTTAGGGAGCTGGGCTTGTAACTCAGAGGTTGCAGGTTCAATCCCCAGGTGGGGCACTGCTGTTGTACCCTTGAGCAAGGTACTTAACCTGAACTGCTTCAGTGAAATATCCAGCTGTATAAATGGATTGTATGTAAAGAAATGTAAACTGTGTAAGTCGCTCTGGATAAGAGCGTCTGCTAAATGCCTAAAATGTCAATAGTTTGGTCTCAATCCGTCTCTCTCTCTCCCCAGCGGAGCTTCAGAAAGTCAATGACAGGAGCGTGAGTGGGATGATGTCGACGGTTACCTTCTTTCCAAAGCATCAAAGATCTCGTGCACAGCAGCATGGCCAAATGTCACGCTGGGATGATGGAGCAGGAGACCTTGTGCGGGGAGACGAAGCGCACTCTTCTGCAGACCCTTCTGGTCTCCTGCTCTGGGCTCTCTCCTCAGCACTGTGTTGTGGCACAAGATTAGTGAGAATTATGCTCCAGCATGCCCAGAATAGGTAGCATGTCATAGCGATCTTTTGATTAATTCACTCATGGCGTTAAACTCTCAGCTTGTGCGTCGTTTGTTTGTTTGTTTGTTTGTTTTAGCCTCGTTACCTCAGGGTTTTAGTGTTTAATACGCTTCATGTTGACCCTTTTGACAAATGGAGGCTCCAAACATTCTTATGAAATGGGAGGTTTTTTAAGTCAGTGAGCCTTGTTGTTTGTTACATTTTAGAATGCAGTTACTCTAAAGGAAGGCATTGGTGCACATTTAAGTTTTTAATGATTTCAAGGTCCTTTAAAATATGTTTGTCCTGGAAGTCTTGGAAAGTGGTGAAATATCCCACTGTCCTTGAAAAGTCAGGGCAACAACAGTGAGGGACGTGCATCCATGTGTCTCACTAACTCACTAACTCACCAGCTTGACGTCTCTTTGCTGTCGAGTCGGTATGAACGTGCCTCACAATGTCTGGCAGGAGGAGCACGAGCAGGAGCTGCAGAAGCTGTTGGCGATGCTCGTACCGGGCCTCACCGCGCTCGGGGAGATGAACGAAGAGCTGAAGCAGACGCTGCAGAGACACTACGCAGTAGCAGAGCAGGTGAGCGGACCGTGTGTGTCCCACCTCCTCAGCCTGAACCATAGGTGTGTGCGTGCGTGCCTGCCTGCCTGCCTCCTCCCTCCTCAGCCTGAACCGTAGTACTGTGTACCGTGTACAC
Source organism: Aldrovandia affinis (assembly GCA_029706075.1). NCBI lineage: Eukaryota > Metazoa > Chordata > Actinopteri > Notacanthiformes > Halosauridae > Aldrovandia > Aldrovandia affinis. The sequence goes on along the minus strand of JAINUG010000153.1, from coordinate 20,504 downwards.
CGCCTGAATCGGTGTACACTACCGGTCATACGTTTTAGAACACCCTCATTTTCCAGTTTTTACTGAAATTTAAGCAGTTCAAGTCCAGTGAATAACCTGAAAGAATCTGAGTAGAGTGCTGATCTACGATCAGGTTTGCCTTTTAGCTCATAATACGGTTCAGATATGGATAGGGGAATCGCTGCTGCAAGCCCATGGTCATGTTTAACTCCTAAGAATGCACAATGATGAGAACGGCCCATCTAGTCTCGTCATTTACCTGCAGACTAGAGAGTATTCAGCACTGCGTCAAGCCTGGCCTTGAACAAGGGACTACAGTAGGGTTTAAAATGAACTTTGGCAATTTGACAGCCACACATTTCTTGAACAGCCAAAATATTTTTTCCAAAATTTAAAGAAAAAAACAAAAAAGTGTTTTGTCAGTTTTAAACGTGTTAAAACAAGATCTCTATTCTGCTAAATGGCATATATTCTATTCAATGCAGCCTTCAACGCAAGTGGTTGTTGTCCACTACAGGCCTGAACCAAATAATGATAACAAAAACGAACTTCCTAATATCAGTGCAGAATTGACCTGTAACTAATGTCCACCAATGTCCTCTTGTTGTGCTGACAGAACAGCTGAATGTCTTTGTGCTGTGTGACATCAGTGTATGCTACAATCCACTTCAGGGCTTGGGTTCATGAAGCATCTCAGAATGAAGAGTGCTGACCTAGGATCAGTGTTGCCTCGTCGCTCGTAAAGGACGAGGTTAGGGCGTGGACAGGGGAAACCTGATCCTGGATCAGCACTCCGACTCAGACCCGCTTCATAAGTAGGAACGGTGTTGAAGTGACGCCCGAGGCCTCCCGGGTGGTCTAGCGGTTACAACGCTGGCCACTGCGACTGGGGTTCGATTCCACCGGCCGCGCCAGAGGGCGGCTCTGCCTGGGAGTGCCACTAGGGGGGCGGCAATTGGATGTCAGCCCCTGGGTAGTGGAGGGAGGGAAGCCGACAGGAAGTTCGCTGCGCACAGGAGTGGCTCTGTAGTACCAGAGTTACGGTCGACGGCCTGGCGAATGCCGTCTCGGAGGAGACGATACTTCACCTTTGTCACTGTCGGGCTACGGCAGTGAACTCACAATACGAGGGGGGGATTGACATGAAAAAGAGAGGATGTAATTGGCTACTAAAATGGGATCAAATCAGAACCAAATTGTTAAGAGATGAGGCCCGCGTAGTGAGAATAGCCCTTGTGCTGAGACGGCGCTCTCTCTCTGTAAAGATGGAGCGCATGAGGAGCGAGAGCGCCTCCTTCTTCCGTGATCACCTTCGAGCACTGGTCCAGCTGCGGGAGACGGCCACCGCCGCGCTGACCTCCCTCCAGACCGAGCAGGAGAGCCTGACCCAGTGCATCTGTGAGGCCAGCCACACGCACGCCACGGTGGGGCTCCTGTCTGTCTGTGTGTGTCTGTCTGTGTGCGTTTGTGTCTGTCCGTCTGTGTTTGTGTCTCTGTCTGTCTCTCTGTGACTGTCTGTGTTTGTGTGTCTCTGTCTGTGTGTGTGTCTCTGTCTGTGTGTGTGTGTCTCTGTCTGTGTGTCTGTGTGTGTGTGTCTCTGTCTGTGTGTGTGTGTCTCTGTCTGTGTGTGTGTGTGTGTGTGTCTCTGTCTGTGTGTGTGTGTGTGTCTCTGTCTCTGTCTCTGTCTGTGTGTGTCTCTGTGTGTGTGTGTGTCTCTGTCTGTGTGTGTGTGTGTCTGTGCGTGCGTGTGTGTGTGTCTGTCTGTGTGTGTGTGTGTGTGTGTTCGTGTTGTTAGTTTCCGTTGTGATGCTGTCCGTTCTCCGCACAGAGGATCTCTCAGGTGATCTCCTGCATGGAGGGTCAGATGAGGCTCCTGGACGTGGAGACGAAGAGCGGCTTCAGCGGGCTGCTGGGTCTGTCCGACGCCCTCCAGGGTCGTGTGGCCTCTCTGAAACAGACCATGCAAACGTAAGCCCCTGCAACATCCAGGTTACATTGTGAGAGGGGGGGGTATTCAGCCAATCGAAAGCAGTTATGCTGTCATTGAGTCAATAGATGGTTGACTTGCTTCCTACTGAAAAACAAATGTCTAAGTTTAATGTGGCCTTTGAGCATTGCTGTAGCTTTTGAAGCTTTTCAATATGTCGGGACCAAATGAATCGGTAGGAAGCCCATTTTATGCAGGTAAAACAGCTGGAATGACTGGAACAACCAGTATGGTTTTTGCTGAGGTTAATAGTCAAAATGTAAAGAAATTAAAATAATAATTATAATAATTCATTTCTCTTTTATAAAAATAATAATACTGATTGGGCATGATAAATGCATACAGCATAAGAGAGAAAGAGCAGAGAGGATCTTGTTGTTTGTAAGCCTGACAGGAGCAGAAGCAGTGGCGATTTTACCGTGGGTGCATTTCCGCCCCCTACTGTTGGGATGAAAGTATTACAATTTTCAAATCAATGTCAAAAAACATTGAAAAGAAAATTATTTCTGCCCATTGCACCCCCTGTTTTAAAATCGCCAGTGAGCAGAAGCACAGTCTCGATGTTTAAATGATAACATATAATATAATATATGCCATTTAGCAGACGCTTTTATCCAAAGCGACTTACAGTAATGAATGCATACATTTTCAGTATATGTGGCCCTAGTGGGGATTGAACCCACAACCTAAGCGTTGCCAACGCTGTGCTCTACCCACTGAGCCACACAGAACCACAAATGCTAATAAAGACGAGCCGTCTCTTGGCAGTGAGTGCGGCGCTGTGGAGCAGGCCGCCTCAGCGTGGCAGGGCCGGGCAGAGGCCAGCTCCTCCGGCCTGGTCACCGAGCTGCGGCAGGTGGGAGAGAGGGGCCAGGCCACGCTGGAGGAGAGCTCCGGCCAGGTCAGCTCCCTGCAGGCCCACCTCTCCCAGCTGGGCCAGGACACCAGGCAGTGGGGCGACACCACCAGGGCCACGGTGCACTCCCTCTCTGAGGGGCAGCTCGCTCTCATCCGGGATGGACAGACGTCCGCCAAGGCTCTGCAGCAGGTGACTGCATACACACACACACAGATGTGCATATACACACACATGCATACATGCACATATATACACATACACACACACTCGAACATATATATACACACGTATATGTGCATACAGACGCACACACACACACACACACACACACACGTGCATATTCACATACATGCACACACACACACACTCACATGTGCATATACGCATACACACATACACACACACACACACACTCACATGTGCATATACGCATACATGCACACACACACTCACATGTGCATATACGCATATACACATACACACACATGTGCATATACATACACACACACACACGTGCATATTCGCGCATGCGCACATATATATACATATATATATATATATATATATTGTGACGTCATGAGAGGTTTGACCAGGGCAGGTCGGTGTGGGGCAGTGCAAAAATACACAAAAAACAGGCAAAACACAGATGGTTCAAACTTAAAGTCCCGGTTTATTTCTCCACAGGGCATGAATGGGTATTTTTCTCCAAACCATAATCCAAAATCCAACTATTCAAAAAATGCCTCAATCAAAAATGTTACAGTTCATCCTGCCAACAATCCTCTTCAATTAAACAATTCCCAAATCCAAAAGGTTACTTTCCTTGGTTGGTTGCTTGGTTTGTTTGTTCCTTCCTTCCTTCCAGCTATGTTCTCGGCTCCTCTCTCTCTCTCTTCCCTTTGTCCTGCGTGTGGGCTTTTTAACCTGGCCTTGATTAGGTGGCCCAAGCACCTACACCTGTAGTTGTGTTGCATTGTGGGGCTTGTAGTGTGTACAACGGCGGCCATTTTGTGAAGTGGCTGCCGATCAGCAGGGGAATGCAGCACTCCTCCACCACACGTCCCCCTGTGATGCCACACATCCCTCTCCCCGTGCCTGCCGCCCTCGGCAGGGTGAACGAGGCCCCCGGATCGAACACTCGGCTCTCCCAACAGATCAGGAGATGATGCAAAAGTTCTGTAATACAAAGGGCACAGTTATGCTGAACGTGAGGCACACACTCACCATGGCTCCCCCTAGCTGGGGAAGGAAGACGATTGATCCCTTGGACCACAATGAGGGCACAGTTACTGGAAGACCCACACTGGTGTGGGGTGCGAAAACCACCGTACGGGTGTCCAGGCAGGGCAGCATGGTGCCTTCCACTTGCCCCACGGGACAAGGCAACATGCGGGCCTCATCTGGCCTCACGGGACAAGGCAACATGGGGGCCACCAGCAGACCCCCTGGGCAGCGCAGTGAGGCGACATTGGCTGGGCCCTCCAGGTTGTCGCCATCTGTACCCAACACTACCACAGGCTCAGCTGGTTCAGATTCAGCTTCTGCCTCAGCCTCAAACTCAGCTTCCGCGGGCTCGGGTTTGATGAGGGGCACTGCTTCCGGGACAGGCTCCAAGGCACTTTGTGATTCCTCTGTGCTTCCTGTGGCTGCGAGACTGACTGGTGCAGGCTCCTCCATGACAAGGGGAGGAACTTCCTCCTGGGCAGGTTCTGGGGCTTCCTCCCCAGCCTTCGTTTCAGGCTCCAGAATGGGCTCTGGCGCCAGGTCTGCAGTGGGCTCACCTGCTGGGACAGGCTCTTCTGCTTGACTGCCCGTCTTTGGTTCTGGCTCTGGTTCTGGTTCTGGTTCAGGTTCGGGCTCAGGTTCGGGCTCAGGTTCGGGCTCAGGCCCAGGTTCCGGCTCTGGCTCGGGTTCGGGCTCAGGTTCGGGCTCAGGCTCAGGTTCGGGCTCAGGTTCGGGCTCAGGTTCAGGTTCAGGCTCAGGTTCGGGCTCAGGTTCAGGCTCAGGTTCAGGCTCAGGTTCAGGCTCAGGTGCAGCTTCTTCCACTGCCGGTTCTGTGGTTGCAGTCTCGTCTGTGGGTGCCAGGACCTCGGTACTCACCGTCTCCTGGACAATCTCCTGGACTGCCTCAGCCACCACGGCTAACGCTGCAACATCACCTTCTGCCTTTTCTGCTACGGTGACCTCGTCTGCAGGTGGTGCCTCTTCTGCGGCCGGTGTCTCTAACACTTCAGCCGGCACTGGTTCCTCACTCACTGCGGCTGTCACCACCTCCACGGACCCTTCCTGTGAGGCTGCGACCACCTCTACGGCCCCTTCCTGTGAGGGCTGCGACCACCTCTATGGCCCCTTCCTGTGAGGCTGCGACCACCTCTCGGCCCCTTCCTGTGAGGCTGCGACGGCCTCCACGGCCCCTTCTTGTGAGGCTGCGACGGCCTCCCCCATGGACTCAGCAGCAACTTCATTACTGTGCGCTTTCCTATCCATCGCTTTGGGAGCGGCAATGGGGGTCACCTCGGTCTGCTTCTCTACCGGGCTGGCAGTCTTCTTCTTATTCTTCTTCTTTTTCTTTTTCTTGGGGTCGGTAGCCTGGCATGGCTGCGGCTGGGGCTGGGGAGCGTTGACTAGTGGGAGGGTGTAGTCCGTCCTCTTCTGGCCCAATGGCCCATGGAGAAGGACCACTGGAGCAACCATCTCCATGAGACGAACAAGGTAGGTCCATTTCACCTGCAGCAGTGCCTCCCTCTGGGTAGCCTCGTCTTCATCCATGAAGTCCAGGATTGACTCAATGTCCCGCTGATCCAGGTACAGCTCCCCGTCCATCTGCAGCCAGTGGTACACCTCTGGGGACCTCAGCCATCTCAGGTCCGCTTCCACATCCCGGCAGGGTTTGGGTGCTCCCTGGAGCCCTGGGTTGGGGCATTCCCCACCTTTTGGCTGGAAGTTTGCAGCAAGGCTCAATAGCTCCGCTAGGAATTCTGCGGGGCAGGCTTCGAAGTCCTCCCATGTTATGCTCATTGGGGTGAAGGGCATCTCACCGAGACTAGGGCTTCCCTGCTGTTTAGCCATTTTGCTGTGGCAGTGCTGAAAAAAGTTGAGTCAAGTCTTCCGCACTTAGGCCCCAGTGCCCGCATTCTCCACCATCTGTGACGTCATGAGAGGTTTGACCAGGGCAGGTCGGTGTGGGGCAGTGCAAAAATACACAAAAAACAGGCAAAACACAGATGGTTCAAACTTAAAGTCCCGGTTTATTTCTCCACAGGGCATGAATGGGTATTTTTCTCCAAACCATAATCCAAAATCCAACTATTCAAAAAATGCCTCAATCAAAAATGTTACAGTTCATCCTGCCAACAATCCTCTTCAATTAAACAATTCCCAAATCCAAAAGGTTACTTTCCTTGGTTGGTTGCTTGGTTTGTTTGTTCCTTCCTTCCTTCCAGCTATGTTCTCGGCTCCTCTCTCTCTCTCTTCCTTTGTCCTGCGTGTGGGCTTTTTAACCTGGCCTTGATTAGGTGGCCCAAGCACCTACACCTGTAGTTGTGTTGCATTGTGGGGATATATATACACGCACGCACATATATACACACACATACAGTATATGTACATATGCACGCACACACACACACGCACACACATATATACATGCGCACACATACACACATATACTATATATACAAATATATAATTGATAACAATTCTACAGGACATTAAAATTCACGTTGACTGTTAAAGATTGACTGACCGCAGCATGGAGCGCCACCTTGCATTGCATTAAGGCAATATACACAGACTATGAACCTCATTATTTGAGCTGACTTTGTATGAGTATTTAATCTTTGATGTCATGTAATATATAATGTAATATAATGTCAGCCTAAGAGCTGCTATTTCTATATATGGATAAAAAGTTGATATCTCATCTGATTGGCTGGCGCCCACAGATCAAACTCTGTTCTCTGGTACCAGTTGTGTGACGGGGCAGAAGCAGGCTAGCTTGTGTTGTGTTGTGATTGTGTTTCACATACTGTAAGTGTATTGTGTATTATGTTTTGAATGATTATGAATGGTTCTGTGATTTGCCCTTGTTTTTTGTTTTAATTGTGTGGAGTTTGCATCCGTGTGTGTGTGTTTATATCAGAGCGGGTGTGAGTGTGTGGGACTCAGACTGTTCTTGACAAGTCCTCGTCATGTTTATTTATTTATTTTTCTCTCTCTCATTTAGCACAAGCATTGTACTGAATGCACAACAGTGTATTGTGAATGACATTTTCATGTCACAAAGAGTGAATGTAGACCAGGATTTTTCATGTAATGGCTGAAAAATTAGCTACAAATAGAGGGTGGAAATACGTATACATAGACGTATAGGACATCTAAAATCTAAATTAACCCATATCTGCCTAATGTGTTATTCTGTATAAACACGGTGTGTGCCTAAGCCACATAACACACCCATTCACACTCAGCCAACCTTCAGTCTAACACTTCCCTCTTATTGGAATGGAAAGAAACAATAGGCAAATGATGTATCATTCAGGGATGTGATTTTTTTCCTGGTTAATCAGGAAATGTTTATTTTCAGACCATAGATATCTTGTGGACATGTGTATGTCACAAGCATACGCATTAAGAAATGTTGCACTCTTTAACAGCTGATAGCAGGAGAGAATCTTCAGCAAATAAACATACAGAAATTATGAAAATGTGAAAATTATGTATTTGTACATAATTTATAATAATACATAATTTGTGGAGATGTATGGCATCAATGAAATGTTTTAACAAGTTAATCTTATTACATACAAAATATGTGTGTAAATTATGTACAGATAACATGTAACCATTTTGAAATTTGGCGTGAAGAGTTATATTTCAATTAACTTAGTTTGTATCATTCTCTGTAATATCACAAGTTCATCTCATTCTTCATTTTGTTATTAGTTTAAATTTTTTTTATTGTTTTTTTTCGTTGTGTCTGTTGGGATCCTGTTGAGTTCCTACTGCTTTCCTGTAGCTTATACCTATCAAGTTCTTTGATAGAGACTCTGAAGTTGCACAATTTCATCTTTGTATTATGAGCTTTATTGTAAACAATGCAAGCATTTAGGATAGCGATGTCAAGCATGTACCAAATCATTTTATGGTACCACTTTAGTGACTTCGTTTGTCTCTTGTAACAGGCATTTTTTTGTCAGCGTGTTTGCTATATAATGATATAATATTTGGAGGTTGCACCTCAACACGCATTTCAATTTCATTGAATTTCTGCTACGGGATTTTCCATAGGATGGCGACTGTAGCATTTGCGGGGTCGACAGAATATCATGTATATCGGTGAATGAACGGTTTGCGAGTTCTACGGATAATCCCAGCGGATAGTTCGGGATTTTAGATAGTTAAGTCATAGAGTGGATAGAGTGGAAATACGTTTACATAGATGTACAAGGCATTATATATCCAACTCATACCAGTATGAACACTGAAAACCCAATGCATATTTTCAGCTGGGAATTATAAAGCAAACCAATTATGATTATGTCAGGGACCGGCCATAATTGTCTGCACAAATTATATTTAATGAGCCTTATGGGGAAGTGTGTTGTTTTCATGGTTCACTGTCTTGTTCTGTTCTGTTTGCAGGAAACTCCGCTGGGCAGGAAAGGAGAGGTGCTAGAGGAGGCCGCGGCAGCGTTGATCCCCCGGAGCCGTGGTCAGAGGTGCACAGGGACACAGTCCCAGTTGACCTGTCTCTCACCCCCAGTGTCACTCAGGGACGTTGAGGTGGGCACGTTAGAGGATTCAGACCAAGAGCTGAACTTCGGAAAAGGCTACCAAATTGGGAGAAAAACGAAAATTGTTGAAAAAATTAATAAATAAAGAATTCATCTTTTATTGCAGTGATTTTGCAAATGTTTTACCATTTCTTGTTTGCGTCATGTTTTTCTGCCTTTCTGCCTAAAATCACCAATGAGAGAAACTAAAACTTTTTGTTTTTTGAGATTTGAGAAGGCTTTTTTATTAAATGCATTTTGGAATGATGGCTTCAAAAACGCAAGATAACTGCTCATGGTAGCCTCCCCTTGATTAACCTTCTTCTGGTGAGGTTCTCGATGAACCTCACCTCATTCTGGAACGTGCGGTCACAAACTGTGGCCTGAATATCACTTACTGTTTGAGGGATCCGTCATATCATTCAATCCCATCGAAAGAGATTCTACTGTTCTCTCTGACCATTAAAAGGGAACCCACAGGAGTCTGTGGTGCGTTTCCTTGTGTTACGTTTTTTTTTTGCTGAGGCTTTGGTTTTGACTAGCTTTGTATCATTTCTGAAAATAGGTTTTGATTCTCCTTTCTAAATAGACACTATGACACAGAATTGGTATGGCCTTTTCACAAGTCGCTGGGTAAAACTCCGGCAGTGATGAGAGTTGAAGATGAGACCTCAAGACTTTTTTAATATACTGGAAACCATGAGGATACGAGCAGATCCCAGCGTTTTCAAAGGCAGTAAAATGATCAAACACGGAATTATGAGATGCGCTTAATGTGTTGATCTATCAAATATATATTTTTATATACACACAAATACAGTGGGGTCCAAAAGTCTGAGTCCACCACCAAGATCTGTTTGTTCTCATCGTTCATCAAAAACGAACACAAAATCTCTATTTATATAAATATACTGTGTATATATATATATATATATATATTTTTATTTTTTATTTATTTATTTTTTTCCATTATTTTTTTAAATTTTTAAAATAAATTCTCATCTTGAGTTTTATTTATGAATGACGAAGAAGCGTGTTATTATGTTAACATTGTATACGATCATTTGCTTTTGTCCCATGGTGAAGATTAATCGCTGTGAGTGTGTTCGCATTTTATTTGGAACATTTTTCTGCAGGCATGAATTCCATAAAAGCAACTGTTCTCTTGTCATATCAACAACCTACTACCAAACACGTGATGTCCTCCAAAGAATTCCAACGCAGGTCCTTCTCTGCAGGGTATCTTACGCAAAATTAGGGAAGGTAATTGTGGCCCGAAATTGTCATAATGGTAATAAATGCTGCAGGGGAGCATTGGACAGAACAGCCCTTTGTCTAAAGAGATGCCAGAGGGAGGCGTATAAATGTGGCTTATCTCCAGGATAGTTTTTATTGCTAAATATTTGGGCTAAGTGCCCTCCGTTGCATAGAAGAACAATAAAAATGATTAAAGTCTTCCTCTAATGTGAGCCTGGAGAAAGGGTTTGAAGCGCCAACACCCTTAGTTGTAATGTAAACACAGTGTGTGTGCGTGCGTGTGTGGGTGTGTGTGCTCTGTTGAAATCCACCAGAGAAGAGACCGTAAATTATTCTCAAGTGGTCTTATATTGCCCGCCCCATTCTACATGGATGATATCTTTGCACAAAAAGCCCTCGGAGCTTTACCGTCTCTTGCGGCTTTCGTAGGTGTAAAAGGAAATTCAAAAGAGGAAATTCATAGATTCAGGTCTTTGTTCTCCTCTGGACAATTGTGATGGGGAATTACTAGCAAGACAATTATATCTACAGTTAATTCAACTTAATTTTGGTTGTCAACCATGTTGATATACAGTGAGCACCATAATTCATTGGACAGTGACACATTTTTGGTTATTTTGGTTCTGTACTCTAGCACTTTGAGAATGAAAGGATACAATGACAATGATGTTGACTTACAGACTGTCGGCTTTAATTTGAGGGTATTTTCATTCATATCGGATGAACCGTTTAGAAATTATAGAACCTTTTATACATAGCTCCCCCCCATTTTCAGGCACCATAATTCATTGGACAGTTTAACATAATGTAGAATAAAGTAATCATTTTTAATATTTGGTCGCATATCCTTTGCATGCAATGACTGCTGGAAGTGTGCGACACATAGACATCACCTGACGCTGGGTATCTTCCCTGGTGTACTGCAGCCATCTTCAGTTCCTGCTTGTTTCTGAGATTTTTTGCCTTTGTCTTGTTGCATGATGAAGTGCCGTCCAATGAGTTTGGAAGCATTTGGTTTTATCTGAGCAGATAAAATATTTCCGTAGACTTCAAAATTCATTGTTCTACTTCTGTCTGCAGTCACATCATCGATGAAGACAAGTGAGCCCGTTCCACTGGCAGCCATACAGGCCCAAGCCATAACACCCCCTCCACCATGTTTCACGGATGAGGTGGTATGCTTTGGATCATGGGCATTTCCTTTTTTCTCCACACTTTCCTCTTTCCATCACTCTGGTACATGTTCATCTTTGTCTCATCTGTCCACAAGACTTTGTTCCAGAACTCTTGGGGCTCTTTTAGGTGCTGTTTAGCAAACTGTAATCTCACCTTTCTGTTCTTCAGGCTTATCAGTGGTTTGCATCTTGTAGTGTACCCTCTGTAGTCCTGCTGGTGTAGTCTTCTACGTATGGTAGACTTTGACACATCTACACCTGCATCCAGGAGAGTGTTTTTAATCTGTTGGGCCGTTGTCAGGGGGTTTTCTTCACCATAGAGAGTATTCTCCGGTCATCCACTACAGTGGTCTTCCTCGGTCTACCAGGTCGTTTTACATAATTGAGTTCACCAGTTGTTTTTTTCTTGTTAATGATGAACCAAACTGTTGACTTGGGCATGCCCAGGGTTTTTGCAATTTTCCGCATTGATTGATTTTCATTTCTGAGCCTCATGACGGCCAGCTCAATTTGGATCGACACTGCTGTCTTCCTCATGTTGTCACACCCCAACAACAATCTCCAAAGGCAATTGCAAAGTCTAGAATCAAGACTAGGCATCAACAGCTGTCTTCTGCATTCACTAACGACACAAATGAATAAACACATCTGTGAAGCCAATTCAACAAATACTTGTAGTACCTTAAAATGGGGGGACCATGTACAAAAGGTGCTGTCATACAAAACGGTTCATCCGATATGGACGAAAATACCCTCAAATTAAAGCTGACAGTCTGCACTTCAAAGTAACAGAAAATTGTCACTGTACAATGAATTATGGTGCTCAATATATGCGCCCCTTTTTATAGGTTATCCTGTGGTACAGAGCTATAGGCATACATCAGCTATAGGGACCGCTCTCAAATGTTCAGTGAACCAGCGTAATGTGCACAACTGACCATATTTAATCAGGAGATGTGAGATTTACTTTTTCATATTTCAAAGAAATTTCATTGTTTTCATGTTTTCAATTCGATTTTTTCTGCAATAACTACACTGCAAAAAAGGAATTTCAAGAAAGTAAAAAAGCCTTGTTTCTGGGGAAATTAGTCTTATTTTTTGTCTAAAAAGAAAATTAATCTTGTCAAGCATGTTTTGCCTTAGAAAAGTGATCTTATTTTAAGAAAATATATCCAACTTTTTCTTAATTAGACATTCCAGCTAATATTGAGCTAGATTTAACCAATAACAAGCTACCACAATGGTTTGGATGATATCCCAGCAGAGGAACAATATTTTTTTCCTTGTTTTAAGAGTAAGACCATTTGCACAACTTCTTAATTTAAGAATTTCATGAAATGACACCAAATTAAGTTTGTTCATCTATTTTTATTAAAGATGTGTGGCTATCACAGTAGTGGAATCATTATGTTGACAGAAAACAGAACCTGCCGCTTCACATTTCATCAATCAATCAACATTCCATATTATTACTATTAAGAGAATTGTAGTCTTGTAACAGCAAAATACAAATGACTGTGCTGAACAACAACTGCACACAATGGAAAAATACAGTTTAACATGACCCTTAACACAGCAAATGACAGACAGACAGACAGACAGACAGACAGACAGACAGACAGACAGACAGACAGACAGACAGACAGACAGACAGACACACACACACACACACACACACACACACACACACACACACACACACACACACACACACACACACACACACACACACACACACACACACACACACACACACACACACACAGGCGGATAGCAGAAAGTCAGTTCAGGTCCTCTAAGGAGGCCTATTAAGCAACTGATGAACTGTTTTAACATTTTTTTTTTTTTAGATTTAGGTTATTTTCTCTGCATGATGATAGAAAATCATGCATGAGCCATTAACACTCATGTATCAGCTCTTGTCGGCCAATGATTAACAAGAAATTGCAACGCAAAAGTGTCAAAAACACAGCTATATCTATAAACAATATTTAAATCACAGTTTGTCCACCAAAAGGCACCATGTGGAAGTGAACCTTTTACAATACATCAGATGACGCTTTGTGTAGTCCAATCACATCACCCAGGTAATATTTCATAGGGACATATTCCATATCCTTGTGAGTAAAACTGTAATATGGAGTGAAATCTACAAGGTTATCGGCAGATATCAGTTCAGTTGCTTGTGCCATGTTTGGGATTTCTATTTTATATGCCATGTAATCTCTATCATAACAAATAGTATTGTGCTGCTGGAACTCAAAGCAATATAATGATGAATTTATTACATAGATATTTCTTACCAGTCCAAATTCAGGCAAATTATTAGAATTAACAGCACTCACAAGTAATGACTTCTCCCGAATATATTTGTTTCCATTTAGATTAATCCATTTAACAGATAACATTATTTACTTCATCATTTCCAAGGAAGGCCCTCATTTTTTCTTTTAAGTATGACATGTTGCTTATTTCTGATGTTGGTCCCAAATTACACTCATTTGCAAAAATAGGGTGTTCAGAACTACTTGCATTCTGACAACATTCATACATTTGATTATGCCTTATCAAAGACTTGCAAACATTTTTAAAATTAATTTTTAAGGCCCATTGTTTAAAAAAGCAATGTTTTGATTCGAATCTCATGCACATGTGACGGACCATTGGTCCCAGTAGTTTAATCTGGGATGGAGCATGAATCAAATAGTGTTGTTTGGGAGTGATGTTGTTATCTGGGAAAAGGTTCTTCATATGGTTTAAATGCTGTTCAATGAGTGTTTTCAATTTGTCAATAGTCTGTAGACCAATAACAGGAGCAAACAAAATTTGAACAATCTCTACAAGTTCAAGAATGATTGTGTAGATGACAGAGGGGTGGTCATTCTGTTTCGCAACAGCAGGAATAACCAGCCATGTATTATCACATACACGCGACTTATTATAAACTATTGTGTAATTCAATAATGTTATTTATAGAAATTAATTTGGGCAAATGCGAAATAAACGTATTACGATCAGCCACTCCCCCCCTCCTCCCTGGAAGAGATGGTACGATCCAAATGTGTCTACGCAGTTTACCCTACCGCCAAAACGACCAGCCGTTGCATTTGAAATGCACACACCTGCCGCTGTGACTATTCTGTAGTAGTTTGTGGACGTCAGTGAAGACAAATTATGGATGGACTGGACGACATTGCAATTGGCACACTCAGAGGTAAGCTATTATGTGTTGTATTAACGTTATGTCAAAGTTATGTTGTGTTTTACGTAGCTAACCTAGCTTGGCAAGTTAGGGGGGGGTCGTCTTTTGAGCTGACGTTAACTTACTCCTACAATATTTATTTCTTTTATATTTGGTATGTTTGTTGGCGCAAGGAGCTATGATAATAATTAGAATAAACCCATCCCTCATTTTTTCCGGCGTTTTTATGAAGTTTAAAGCAGCATTTTAATGGAAGTTGTTACCTCACGTAAGTGCCTTAAAACAGGGTTCCCGCTGGTCTTAAAAAGCCTTAAAGTCTAAAATCCAACAATCCAATTTTTAAGGCCTAAAAAGTCTTAAATGTTAGTTATTAGGTCTAAAAATGAGATGCTAGGTCTTAAAAGTGAGATTAGCTCTCTATTGTGTTAAAAATGTTTTGAGTGTCCTGCAAAGAAATCAGTCCTATCTATTTACACGGAAATTAATCAAGCTGGAACCAAAAAAATGTAAATTCGCTGCCCCGGAGAAATTATTGGCGAACGAAGCTACGTATCGTTCGAGTTGGTTGAACGTAGACAAGAGCTAGCTAGCTAACTACTCGTGTTTTGTTTTGAGTTTCCTCGCTATGTAATTTGATAAGCCATGGGCAAGTGTAGGTTTAACTTTAACTTCACTTTCACTGTCTTTATCCATTTTCTTCACTGCTCGGCTCAACCGTGCTCAACGTGCTTGCTAAGTGCAACTGCAAAAACAGTCCCCTCTCAAACAATATCCCGCGGTGCTACTTTCCGCCGCTTGGCGTTCCCGACCTTGCTACATATTCACCGGTATTGCGGTATTATGAAAAATTCATATCATAAAAAATAACACCGGTATGGTGCACCGCTCAGCACTACTGCAGACCCTATATTTGAGTAGAAGTATCAATACCACATCGTTAAATACTTCATTACAGATAAAAAATCTTGCATTTAAAATCCTCCATAAAGCATTAAAGTTAAAGCACAATTTTATTCTGCAAAATGTGTCAGTTTTCTTCAAGTAAATTTAGCTGGTAATGCTTAAGTGGGTTCTAAATGCAGGATTTTTACTTGGGATATTTGTATTTTGTGGCAGGGCTCTAGACTAACTTTTGATACCAGTGAAAGAGTTATAAAGTTATAACCCGAAACACAGGAAATGTCACAATGTAAAAATGAATCGGTAAAATATTCTCACTTGTAATGTACACAAGGTTGAGTGAATTCAGTGATAAGTTCAGTGTCTTGGCACTAAATGTAACTTCTCTATGTTCCAGCTGCTAATATTGGAGAGGAGTTACTGCCTTCACTCTCCCGGGATGACATCAAAGATCTGTTTCCCGGTCCTGAAAATTTCCTGAGGCGCCGGGCTATATGGCTTGTTGTGAATAAAGAAGAAGAGGTCAGTTGTATATCTATTACAGTATAACAAACCTCAGTACACCCCTGTACAATATCACTAAAATGTAAAATAAGTATACATCCGGTCCATTTAATAACATTTTATTTATCTTTAGCCAAAGCCCAAGAGGAATGAAGCTAATTCATTTGAAAAAGAGAATGTTTGATCAATTAAAAATTATGAAAGGTCCACATTAAGAACCAACTGCAACAGCTTTGTTCTTCTTGGGCTTTGGCTAGAAACAAATACAATTGTATTAAATTGGCAGGATTTGTAATTATTTAACATTTTAGTTATATTGCACAGGGGTGTACTCACTTCTGTTGCTTTGAGATCTATTCAACAATAAATGTAAAATTAAGTGCTTATGCAACTTTTTTAAAAATCCTTTAAATCATAATGCATGTTCATTTAACTGACAAGTAAAGGCACATATTGATATTCATATATGAAGTTATCCTATGAAATGTCTAAGTGTAAATGTATTTTAGGCAGAGACTGCTGCTGAACTACAACAACCATTAACCACTGGAGGCACTGACATTTCGAAAGAGGAGCCCAACACTTCAAAGTTTGTGACTATGTCCAACCCAGAATACATAGTCTTCACGGACAGTGAGCTTGAACATGTGCGACGCTCCTACTTCGAGCAGAAGCGGCTGGGGACTGAGCACAGCGTGGCCTTATCCAAGGAGCTCCTTTGCCGACTCATAAGAAACACAATGACTAATATGATTTCAATCGCAAGGGCCACAGAGGACTCCAGATACCCCAGCAAACATGAGGTCAATGCCATGGCGAAGCGATTGGTGGAGTACTACCCAATGATAAAAGACAGGTCATCATCATCAAACACTGAGTGGGTAAGTAGTAGCTTTTTCTCACTATTGCTCATATTTGATGTTTACGGTAAAAACTTGAATCTTTTAATGCTTACTATTTGTACCCTTCAGGAACATGTTTCTAAAAAGCTCATGAAGAGACTCTCAAATGTCAGAAGTCCAAGGAAGGCCAAGGTTCCTCCTTCAAAGAAACCGCGACAGGATGGGGATATCTATGCAGATGTTTCAACAAGTGACTATGATGGAGATTCCAGTGCATCAACCATTATTCTGGAAAAGTCACCTGTTAGAGCCAGCACCCCAGTGCAACACCAGGATAGCAGTGATGAAGCATGTATGTATTTAATACGATCTGTATGCATCTGTGTCTTTGGTAGAGAAAACCTTTTAAGAAAACATACGCCACCAGCAAGTGGAGATGCAACAGCTTTAGTGTCTGTCCAGCGATTCGAGTATTTCATTGTTCAATATTGCAATATAATAAGTGCATAAATGAATAAATCCTGTTACTTCCTGAGTTGCTCCCTAACAGTCTAACACCCCCTCTCTTTTTATGCCTTCAGCTGGTTCAGTTAACCTCTTGGACAGCCAGAGAACCCAGGCAAGACACTACAAGACTCTTCAAATATTATACAAGTCCAAGAAGCCAAACAAAGCTGCGGTAACTCATTTGCTGAACCTGGAGTTTGAGTCTAGAAGACGCTTCATCACCTACGATGTTTTAAAGGAGCAAGACAGACCGACAAAGATTCTAGAGGCTTACCCATGTTTCAGAGAAATGGATCATGTAAGTAATTTGAGTAGAATATAAATCCTTTATTGTTATTGTATTAGATATAAAGGAAATTAAGTAAATGCTCACCCCCTGTAAACAGTTAATTATCAAACTGTTTAACCAGGACTCGCAATAGAGATTATTTTGTATTTATCTGTATTTGAATGTATTTTTCAGGTCCTGGATGAGCTGCGGAGAATTATTCAACCTACCAATTCCCAGTACATCTCTGAGATGAAGGACAGATGGGAAATCTTCTACTCAAAGGTCCAGTTTTATGGTATCATGAAGAAAGCCATGAAGCCTCCAAAAACTTTGAATGGAGGTGAGTTCACAATGCCTTGATTTGTCCAAGTTTATATTTTGTGATCTCATGAGTGGTTATTTATGGTACTGCTTGTATTGTGCCTTTTCTGTCAAACCAGTGGAGCATGCTGCAGCTGTGTTCAGAGCCCTGCCACTGCTCTTCCCATCCAGCACCATGCCACCTAGAAAGCTGGGCGCAAACAGCGAGGCTCTTTTCCATGTCCTTACGGTGAGACTTGCTGTATTGTATTTTATACTGTATGTTGCAGTTATTCATACATACATTATATGTTCTGTTTGGTTATTCTTTGTGATAGGTGTTTGTCATTTTCACAATGACAAAAGTTGAGTTGTTGTCCATGCTGTAATTTTGGAGGAGTAGCTTTATTGAAACTAGCGGTGGTGTTTTCAGTATTTGCAATGTTCAGCAAAGAATATATATACAAAATATTTTCCCTCAGATATCAGGGGTTAATGCGGCTAGGTTTTTTTATGGATGTAGAATTATCATTTGACCATTCAGTGTCCTAGTCCAGGTCAAGGTGTGTGTTACTTGTGTTTTTCTAATCTTCTACATTGACTTTTGTCATCTAGACTTCAGAAGACCCTGATGGTTTCCTGCACCAACGACCCCTGTCTTGTCCAGTTGTGGTCGTTTCTGAAGACAACTGCATGATCGCCATTGGGAGCACGCCAGTGGCCACCTTCGACAGTGAGAGGTTTCACGAGGGACTGCTCTACCTCATGGCATATTATTATGCCCTTCACCTAGTCTTGCCACATGTTTATTGGTGTTATTTCTAAAAAATATATATTGTTCCTCTGGGATATTTTGCAATTTTGTGTTTTTATTTTCTAATAGGGCCGCAACTAACGATTATTTTCATTATCCATCAATCTGTTGATTATTTTCTCGATTAATCGGTTAGTTCTTTAAAAGGTCAGAAACATTTTCAGTTATTGTTTCCCAAAGCACAAGATGCAATTTAAAATGTCTTGTCTTTTCTCGACCAACAATCCACATCCCAAAGATACTGTATGCAGTTTACTTTCATAGAAGACTGAAGGAACTAGGACCAGGAACCATGTTCATGTAGAGTTATAATGCAGTCTGCCGATGGAGAAAGTGGTTGAATGTTGTCAAATGCTTTTCAATGCAGCAGTTGGGATTTTGTCTTAATAAAAAAAGAAGCTAAAAATAAGAATGCCTCTGGTGCCTTAATTTAAGACAATGTCACTTATTTTTACTATGCTGTTTGAAGAAATTGTGTCTTATTGTAAGATTTTTTTGCTAATTATTAATCTTGATTTAAGGTATACATTCTTAAAGTCAGCTCAATTAAGAGACCAATGTATCTAGTTTGAAGAAATTGTGACTTATTGTAAGCTTTTCTGGCTAATTATTAATCTTGATTTAAGGTATACATTCTTAAAGTCAGCTCAATTAAGAGACCAATGTATCTAGTTTGAAGAAATTGTGACTTATTGTAAGCTTTTCTGGCTAATTATTAATCTTGATTTAAGGTATAAATTCTTAAAGTCAGCTCAATTAAGACCAATGTATCTTGTTTGAAGAAATTGTGTCTTATTGTAAGCTTTTTTTTGGTAATTATTTATCTTATATTAAGGTATAAATGCTTAAAGGCAGCTCAAACAAGAGAAAAAAATACTAATTTTAAGTTAATCTATCTTAAATGACTAACTTTGTATTGCTTGTTATAAGCACAACTTACTTAAATTTGGTCTCTCAGTGGCTAGATTTATGTCCTAGTTTTAAGAATTCTAGTCAAGCAAAATTGGCTTACCCCATTGGCAGATTTTTTTGCTTGATATAAGACAATTTGATTAGATTTAAGAATATTTGGCTTATTTCTAGTGGGGGTGTTTTTGCAGTGTAAAAACATCCATCCATCCATCCATCCATTGTCTAAGCCGCTTATTCCTGGTCAGGGTCGCGGGGGGGGGCTGGAGCCTATCCCAGCATGCGTTCCGGGCGAGAGGCAGGAATACACCCTGGACAGGTCGCCAATCCATCGCAGGGCACACACACCATTCACTCACACACTCATACCTACGGGCAATTTAGACTCTCCAATTAGCCTAACGTGCATGTCTTTGGACTGTGGGAGGAAACCGGAGTACCCGGAGGAAACCCACGCGGACACGGGGAGAACATGCAAACTCCACACAGAAAGGCCCCCGGCCTGGATTCGAATCCGAGACCTTCTTACTGTGAGGCGACAGCGCTATCCACTGCACCACCGTGCCGCCTAACTAAAAACAAAAAAAGGTATTATGGCTTTCATCACAATTGCACCTACAGCGGTGTGGATACAATTTCTACAGTTGTAAATATACAGTATAGAAACAACCTATATATCTTTAGAATTGCAAGGTAGCCAATGGTTTCTTGAGTGCAGAGGTTGTGTAGGTTCCGACAGACTGCAGGCAGGGAGGAGTGCATTTAGGCCAGTTATGTAAACACCAGGGGATTTCATCTGATATATGATGTGATTGGTAACCTAATTGCAGGAAAATAGTTTAGAAACTATCTTTCCAGAAGCTCTAGAGAGGGTATCTGGGGCAAAGACTAAGTTAGCCTAGAACTCTTAGGCGTTGTATGTGCCCTATGTGGCACATAACTACGCAGTAGTACGGATGACTTAGTTTGATTGATTTATTCATTCACTGTATTTATTTGACATGGTGCCGTGATAATATTATAGTGCATTGCAATAACTGTATGGCATCTTGAACTACTGTATTTTAAACTACTTTATTCTGCTCCATGCCTGTTCTGGCATCGTATGGGTATTTGTGTGCCTATCGTAACTTGGCTGCTTTTAAATTGCACTGCCGAATGCTGATTGATTCCAGCATTCTTCAATGCGTAATCTGTTAAATG
>JAINUG010001529.1:0-21060 GCA_029706075.1 Aldrovandia affinis | reverse complement strand
TGTGCCAGGACGCATTGTACCGGGTATCGTCAATGTGAAACAGTATACTGTACAAATTTGAAATAGCAATAATGTGGAGGAAGCACATCCAAGTGGTGCAAGTGGTCCTTGGAACCTATAAGCGACCCGATATCTTTATCATTTCTGAGGTGCCCAAACTGGCACTGAGTGTGGCTCTTTGGACCGTTCGCCCATTCTGGCTACTCTGCTAGCTACGGTTACAGTACACACTGTAGAGTGGTATGGTGACTGTGAAATGGTTTTAGTTTTTACAATTGCTATCAACCTTTTTCAGTTCTCATGATCACATTTCCATAACTCTTAACACAGTTAGCACAACATCAGTCTGTGTGGGCTATACAATTAACCACATTTCTTGTTCCTTTGACACAAAATGCATACAGTTAACACATTTAAAAATGCTTGAACTTCTTTTACACAATAACCAAGACCAAAACAATGGATTTTCACTGTAAATTTACAAATGCTTTCACACTGTATGTCAGAACAGATAACCTCATATTCTAAACCTAACTTATGAGCTAAGTTGAAGTGAACAGCAGTTCACATTGTAGATGAAACAAAATATATGTCATATTTTTCATTGCTATTGAGAAACAGCTGATTTAGAGTACCAAATAGATCCAATCACAGCTGATTCTGGCATAGAGGAAACATACTCCAAGTGATGCAGGAGCTCTTTCCAATTTACATGACCATATAGTATAAAGGAACCTCTTGGGCTGATCTTGTGTGGACAAAGAACAATATAGAGCAACAGAAAGAGAGAAAGAAGAATGGCTGAAACGAGGGAGAGGAAGGCAGTACCAGGACAAGGGAGAGGAGTTGGACAAGCAAGGAGAGTAAAGGCTGGACAAGGACAAGGTAGAGGAGAGGTTAGATAGTGGTGGGCGCTCAAGAAGGGCAAGAGCTAGGGTAACAGATGAGATAAGAGCTACCACCATAGACCATGTCATTAACCATTAGGCTATCATTCCAGAAACTGGTGCCGTGCCGAGGCAAGAAGAAGGCCAACATCACCATGTGCGCAATCTCCAACAATAGTGCGCTCCTGCACAAATGTGAGATTGGTGAGATTGGCCCTACAACACCGACCAGACTTCTCCTGTTTTTAGAGACCTGCATGAGAACTGGTGCCGGGAGGGCAGAAAGAGGCAGGTGGGGGACCACTTGCCAATATATGTAGCGATCACATGGGACAATGTGGCATTCCACCATTCCACGTGCAGTCACAGCCTGGTTTAGCCCATCAAGGATGATGTCCATTTTCCTTGCCCCTTACTCCCCTTTCTCAGCCCCATTGAGGAGGTTTTCAGCCTGGAGATGGAAGGTTTTGATCATCGTCCACACGATGCAATGTCCCTCTTGGATGCAATGGTCTGCTGCATGCCAAGACATCACAACTGAACACTGTCAGGGGTGGATAAGGCATGCCAAAGATTCTTCCCAAGGTGTGCCAGAGAAGATATAAGGTGTGATGTGGATAAGGAAAGATTAGAAGAGGACTTTGTATTTTTCTTTTTTATTTTATTCTGTGCCTTCTTCTGTTTGTATATTTTGTATTTTCACGCAATGGTGACCAGCAGCTATATTGCCTATTTTTGTTCTCTTGCAGTAATTTCCCCTTTGCAAATAAAGCCTTTAATGCAGCAATTCTGGCATCACTTACTGTCTTCTTTTTTCATAAACTGTACATTCTATAAAGCTACTCTGAGATGGGTCATTCACTTTTGGTATTGAATGTTTGCAAAAAAAGAAACAAAATGCATGCATTTACTAAACCCAACAAAAGGAAAAATGTAGAGAGGCCTCCAAAATAAACTGCAGTGCAAGACAATTTATATTTCAATACAATATATTGTCTATTGTATACAGGTAAGTTGACACATGTAAAGTAATGCAGTTTCTGTAATTTTCCATCTGCTATTAGTGTTTTTATGACATTGTGTGCTATGATTGACTAAATGTTCCTGTTGGAAGAGGAGTATATGTGTTAGTGTTTGGAAGAATTGTTTGATTTTTGAGACATATTTGCAGTGTTTTGGTAGACTTAGTGTATTGTGTTAGTGTATTCTTGTATTTTGAAAATGAGTGCTGGTGTTTAGTTTACAATGTATGATTTTGAACATGAAATTAACTGCTACACTTGGTAGGTGTGTTGGGTGCGTTAAGAGTTTAGGAGGGCGTTAAAGTATTGAAAACGCCATAGCGATCAGAAAAAACTGTAATAGGCAAACTGAATGTGCAATAGCAAAGCATGAAGGAAGTAACAGCCCAATGGTCCTGAACTCAGATATCAAATAATGTCTACATTGTTGAGTTTCACACTGTGTGCAGATGGGGTGATTTACATTTTGATATAGATAACAATTCTGAAAACAGCTGTCAGAAGTGGGATTTCAACCCACGCTCCATTCAGAGACCAGAATACTCCTGACAAGCGAAGCCTTTTTCAGCTTGTCTGCTCTGACCACCTCGGCCATCCTGACAATTTTCAAGAATTAAAAGCAGACTAAAATTTGTCCTTGAAACTCAGAGATAAAATAATGTCTTAAAGCATTAAGAGGCGCCCGACACTGGAAAAGATGGGATTTTTACATTTTGATATGAGCAAATACCCTGAAAACATGGCCGAAGTGGATTTGAACCCACGCTCCTGAGACCAGAAGGAGCTCCCGACAAGGGTTTTTCTGCTTGAGTCTGGCGCCTAAGACCACTGCCATCCTGACACCTCCCTCAAGTGCAGGACTAAATTATCCTTAAACTCAGAGATAAAATAATGTCTTAAAGCATTGTTGAGGCGCCCGACACTGGAAAAAGATGGGATTAATACGCTGATATGAGCAACAATTCTGAAAACAGCTGTCAGGAAGTGGATTTGAACCCACGCCTTCGATTCGAGACCAGAATACTCCTGGACAAGAGGTCTTTTCAGCTTGAGTCTGGCGCCTTAGGACCACTCGGCCATCCTGACAATCTGTCAAGTAATTGTGCCAGGACTAAAATTTGTCCTGGAACTCAGAGACTAAATAATGTCTTAAAGCATTACAGGCGCCCTCACACTGGGAAAGATGGATTACATTTTGATGAGAGCAAACAATTCTGAAAACAGCTGTCAGAATGGGATTGAACCCACGCTCCATTCGGAGACCAGAATACTTCTGGACAAGGAAGCCTTTTTCAGCTTGAGTCTGGCGCCTTAGACCACCTCGCCATCCTGGATAATCTCGCTAATTGTGCCAGGACGCATTGTACGGGTATCACGTGTAACAGTATACAGTACAAATTTGAAATGGCAATAGTAATGGAGGAAGCACATCCAAGTGGTGCAAGGGTCCTTGAACCTATAACAACCGGATATCTTTATCATTTCTGAGGTGCCCAAACTTCGCACTGAGGCTTTGGACCGTTTCGCCCATTCTGGCCACTCTGCAAGCTATAGTTACAGTACACACTGTAGAGTGGTATGTGACTGTGAAATGGTTTAATAGGCAAAACTGAATGCGCATAGCAAAGCATGAAGAAAGATACAGGCCTAAATTTGTCCTGAACTCAGATATCAAACAATGTCTTCAAGCATTGTTGAGGCGCCCGACACTGGGAAAGATGGGATTTTACATTTTTTAAACAGATGTCAGAAGTGGGATTCAACCCACGCTCCATTCAGAGACCAGAATACTCCTGGACAAGGAAGCCTTTTCAGCTTGAGTCACAGGCGCCTTAGACCACTTGGCCATCCTGACAATTTCTCAAGTAATTGTGCCAGACTAAATTTGTCCTTGGAACTCAGAGATCAAATAATGTCTTAAAGCATTGTTGAGGCGCCCGACACTGGGAAAGATGGGATTTTTTAC
Source organism: Aldrovandia affinis (assembly GCA_029706075.1). NCBI lineage: Eukaryota > Metazoa > Chordata > Actinopteri > Notacanthiformes > Halosauridae > Aldrovandia > Aldrovandia affinis. The sequence continues at coordinate 17,185 of JAINUG010001529.1, read as the reverse complement.
ATTTTGATATGAGCAACAATTCTGAAAACAGCTGTCAAGTGGGATTTAACCCACGCCTCCATTCGAGACCAGAATACCACTCCTGGACAAGAAAGCCTTTTTCAGCTTAGGTCTGGCGCCTTAGACCACTCGGCCATCCTGACAATCTCTCAAGTAATTGTGCCAGGACGCATTATACGGGTATCGTCAATGTGAAACAGTATACTGTTACAAATTTGAAATGGCAATAGTAATGGAGGAAGCATCCAAGTGGTGCAAGTGGTCCTGGAACCTATAAACGACCCGATATCTTTTATCATTTCTGAGGTGCCAAACTGGCACTGAGTGTGGCTTGACCGCTCGCCCATTCTGGCTACTCTGCTAGCTACGGTTACAGTACACACTGTAGAGTGGTATGGCATCAGAAATGGCTTGAATAGGGCAAAACTGAATGTGCAATAGCAAAGCATGAAGAAAAAAAAATACAGGCCTAAAATTTGTCCTTGAACTAGATATCAAATAATGTCTTCAAGATTGTTGAGGCGCCCGACACTGGGAAAGATGGGATTTACATTTTGATATGAGCAACAATTCTGAAAACAGCTGTCAGAAGTGGATTTCAACCCACGCTCCATTCGGAGACCAGAATACTCCTGGACAAGGAAGCCTTTTTTTTCAGCTTGAGTCTGGCGCCCTTAGACCACTCGGCCATCCTGACAATTTTCATAATTGTGCCAGGACTAAACAACTTTGAAATCAGAGATAATGTCTTGGGGCATTGTTGAGGCTCACACTGCAAAAGATGGGATTTACATTTTGATATGAGCAACAATTCTGAAAACAGCTGTCAGAAGTGGGATTTGAACCCACGCCCATTCGAGACCAGAATTACTCCTGGACAAGAAAGTTTTTCTGCTTGAGTCTGGCGCCTTAGACCACTTCCGGCCATCCTGACAATTTTTAAGTAATTGTGCCAGGACTAAAATTGTCCTTGAACTCAGAGATAAAATAATGTCTTAAAGCATTGTTGAGGCGCCCGACACTGGGAAAGATGGGATTTTACATTTTGATGAGCAACAATTCAAAAAACAGAGGGAGATGAACCCACGCTCCATTCGAGACCAGAATACCGACAAAGAAGCCTTTTTCTGCTTGAGTCTGGCGCCTTAGACCACTCGGCCATCCTGACAATTTCCTCGGGTACTTGTGCCAGGACTAAAATTTGTCCTTGGAACTCAGATCAAATAATGCCCTAAAGCATTGTTGAGGCGCCCGACTTGGGAAAGATGGATTTACATTTTGATATGTGAGCAACAATTCTGAAAACAGCGGGCCAGAAGTGGATTTAAACCCACGCTCCATTCGAGACCAGAATACCTGGACAAGGAAGCCTTTTTCAGCTTGAGTCTGGCTTTAGACCACTCGGCCATCCTGACAATTTCTCACGTTATTGTAACAGGACGCATTGTAAGGGGTATGGTCACTGTGAAACAGTATACAGTACAAATTGAAATGGCAATAGTAATGGAGGAAGCACATCCAATTGGTGCAAGTGGTCCTTGGAACCTATAAACAACCCGGCTATCTTTTTTTACGGCTTCTGAGGTGCCCAAACTGGACACTGAGTGTGGCTCTTTGACCGCTCGGCCCATTCCGGCCACTCTGCAGCACGTTATAGTACACACTAGAGGGTGTGGTGACTGCCATATTGACAGGGCAAAGGACACACAGTGAAGCAGAAGAAAGATACAGGCCTAAATTTGTCCTTGAACTCAGATATCAAATAAGTCTTCTCAAGTATTTTTGAGGCGCCCCGACACTGGGAAAGATGGGATTTACATTTTCATATGAGTAAATACCTTGAAAACAGCTGTCAGAAGTGGATTTAACCCATTGCCACCAAAATACTCCTTTGCTGCCAGTTTTTCAGCTTGAGTCTGGCGCCAGACCACTCGGCCATCCTGGCATCTCAAGTAAATGTGCCAGGACGCATTGCACGGGTATCACACGTGAAACAGTATACAGTACAAATTTGAAATGCATAAATGGAGGATGCACATCCAACTGGTGCAAGGTCCGAACCCATAAACGAATCTGATATCTTTTATCATTTCTGAGGTGCCCAAACTGGCACTTGAGTGGTGGCTCTTGACCGTCATCATTCGCACACTTCGTGTTACGGTTATGGTACACACTGTAGAGTGGTATGGTGACTGTGGAATGAAGCTTAATAGGCAAAGCTGAATGCGCAATAGCACAGCATGAAGAAAGAGAAGAGCCTGGGTAAATTTGTCTGGAACTCAGATATCAAATAATGTTCACATTGTTGAGGCGCCTGACACTGGGAAAGATGGGATTTACATTTTCATATGAGCACCAATTTAAAAACAGCTGGGAAGGGATTTGAACCCACGCTCCTTTCTGAGAACAGAATACTCCTGGACAAGGAAGCCTTTTTCTGCTTGGAGTCTGCGCCTTAGACCACTAGGCCATCCTGACAATTTCATAACCGTGCCAGGACTAAAATTTGTCCTGAAACTCAGAGATAAAATAATGTCTTAAAGCATTGTTGAGGCGCCCGACACTGGAAAAGATGGGATTTAACATTTTGATATGAGCAAATAATTTGAAAACAGCTGTCAGAAGTGGATTTGAACCACGCCCATTCGAGTACCAGAATAATTCTGACAAGGAAGCCTTTTCAGCTTGAGTCTGGCGCCTTAGGACCTCTCGGCCATCCTGACAATCCGTCAAATAATTGTGCCAGGACGATTGTGGCCGGGCACGCCATGTGGAAACAGTATACAGTATAAATTTGAAAATGGCACAGTAATGGAGTGAAGCACATCCAACTGGTGCAAGTGGTCCTTGGAAATCATGCAATCACCAATATCTTATCATTTCTGAGGTGCTCAAACTGGCACTGAGTGTGGCTCTTAACTGCTCGCCCATTCTGCCACTCTGCAAGCCACGGTTACAGTACACACTGTAAGAGTGGGGATAGAGACTGTGAAATGGTTTAATAGGCAAACTAATGGGTAAAGAAGCAATAAAAATACAGGCCTACAAATTTGTCCTTGAACTCGATATCAATAATGTCTTCAAGCATTGTTGAGGCGCCCACACCGGGAAAGCATGGGATTTTTACATTTTGATATGAGCAACAATTCTGAAAACAGCTGTCAGAAGTGGGATTTGAACTCACGCCTCCACTGGGAGACCAGAATACTCCTGGACAAGCGGAAGCCTTTTTCAGCTTGAGTCTGCCTTTAGACCACTCCGGCCATCCTGACAATTCCTCACGTTAGCTGTAACAGACGCATTGTATGCATGGTCACTGTATCAGCACAGTACAAATTGAAATGGCAATAGTAATGAGGAAGCACATCCAAGGGTAAGGGTCCTTGGAACTATAAATAACCTTTGATATCTTTATCATTTCTGAGGTGCCCAAACTGGCACTGAGTGTGGCTCTTGACCGCTCGCCCATTCCGGCCACTTGCAGCTACGGCCATGCACACACTAGAGTGGTATGGTGACTGTCAAATGAAGGACAGGCTGAATGCAATAAAGCATGAAGAAAGATACAGGCCTAAAATTTGTCCTGGAACTCAGATATCAAATAATGTCTTCAAGCATTGTTGAGGCGCCCGGACACTGGGAAAGATGGATTTGTACGCCATATGAGCAACAATTCTGAAACAGCTGTCAGGAAGGGGATTTGAACCCACGCCCTCCATTCGGAGACCAGAATACTCCTGGACAAGGAAGTTTTTTCAGCTTGAGTTCGCCTTAGACCACTCGGCCATCCCACACCCGAAGTAAATGTGCCAGGACGCATTGTACGGGTATTGTCACGTGAAACAGTATACAGTACAAATTTGAAATGGCAATAGCATTGGAGGATGCACATCCAACTGCCTTTGGTGCAAGTGGTCCTTGAACCTATAAACGACCGATATCTTTATTTATTTCTGAGGTGCCCAAACTGGCACTGAGGGGCTTTTAACGCTCGCCATTCTGGCCACTCTGCAAGCTTACGGTTAGCAGTACACACTGTAGAGTGGTATGGTGACTGGGAAATGGCTTACTAGGCAAAGCCAATGCTAAATAGCATAAAGATGAAGAAAGATACAGGCCCAAATTTGTCTCTGGAACTCAGACACAACACGAAGTGTCAGGGGATTTTACATTTTCATATGACGACACCTGAAAAACAGCCGTCAGAAGGGATTTGAACTCATTTCTGGAGATTGTATCACTCCTGATTACTAATGAAGTTTTTTCTGCTTGAGTCTGGCGCTCTACTCTGCCATCCTGACAATTCCTCAGTAATTGTGCTGACTAAATTTGTCCTGAAACTCAGAGATAGCACACCAGCTGAAAGGCCGACATTCGAAAGATGGGATTTAACATTTTGATATGAGCAACAATTTTCTGAAATACGTCAGAGTGGGATTTAACGACGCCTACCCGAGACCAGAATACTCCTGCCAGTTTGTTAGATCACCGCCATCCTGACAACTGGCCGAATATCAGTTAGACGCATTGTACGGGTATCAAGTTACGTGAAATAGCATACAGCGCTGGGGCGAAATGGCAATAGTGGAGGAGTTAACTGGTGCAAGGGTCCCGGAACCTATAATCGCTTTATCACTGGGAGGTGCTCTGCCCGAGTGGTGGTTTGATCGCTCGCCCATTCTGAAGATCAGTTACGGCCATATGCACACACTGCAGAAAGGGTATGGTGATCAGAAATGGCTTCAGGGCAAACAGAATTTATGGTAGGGCATGCAGGGGCGCCAGGACACAGGCCTAAAATTTGTCTCAGATATCAGCTATCACCTTTCGCTACTGTTGAGGCGTTTGAAAGATGGACGGTATTTGAGAGTTAAACAAATTAAAACAGCTGCTCAGAAGTAACCCACGCTGAGACCAGAATATCTGATAAAGTGAGTTTTTCAACACCTCGGTTACAATGCGTCCTGGCACAATTACTTGAGAAATTGTCAGGATGGCCGAGTGGTCTAAGGCGCCAGACTCAAGCTGAAAAGGCTTCCTTGTCCAGGAGTATTCTGGTCTCCGAATGGAGGCGTGGGTTCAAATCCCACTTCTGACAGCTGTTTTCAGAATTGTTGCTCATATCAAAATGTAAAATCCCATCTTTCCCAGTGTCGGGCGCCTCAACAATGCTTTAAGACATTATTTGATCTCTGAGTTTCAAGGACAAATTTTAGTCCTGGCACAATTACTTGAGAAATTGTCAGGATGGCCGAGTGGTCTAAGGCGCCAGACTCAAGCTGAAAAAGGCTTCCTTGTCCAGGAGTATTCTGGTCTCCGAATGGAGGCGTGGGTTCGAATCCCACTTCTGACATCTGTTTTGAGAATTGTTGCTCATATCAAAATGTAAAATCCCATCTTTCCCAGTGTCGGGCGCCTCAACAATGCTTGAAGACATTATTTGATATCTGAGTTCCAAGGACAAATTTTAGGCCTGTATCTTTCTTCATGCTTTGCTATTGCACATTCAGTTTTGCCTATTAAACCATTTCACAGTCACCATACCACTCTACAGTGTGTACTGTAACCGTAGCTTGCAGAGTGGCCAGAATGGGCGAACGGTCCAAAGAGCCACACTCAGTGCCAGTTTGGGCACCTCAGAAATGATAAAAGATATCGGGTCGTTTATAGGTTCCAAGGACCACTTGCACCACTTGGATGTGCTTCCTCCATTACTATTGCCATTTCAAATTTGTACTGTATACTGTTTCACATTGACGATACCCCATACAAAGCGTCCTGGCACAATTACTTGAGAGATTGTCAGGATGGCCGAGTGGTCTAAGGCGCCAGACTCAAGCTGAAAAAGGCTTCCTTGTCCAGGAGTATTCTGGTCTCCGAATGGAGGCGTGGTTCAAATCCCACTTCTGACAGCTGTTTTCAGAATTGTTGCTCATATCAAAATGTAAAATCCCATCTTTCCCAGTGTCGGGCGCCTCAACAATGCTTTAAGACATTATTTGATATCTGAGTTCCAAGGACAAATTTTAGGCCTGTATTTTCTTCATGCTTTGCTATTGCACATTCTGTTTTGCCTATTAAACCATTTCACAGTCACCATACCACTCTACAGTGTGTACTGTAACCGAGCTTGCAGAGTGGCCAGAATGGGCGAACGGTCCAAAGAGCCACACTCAGTGCCAGTTTGGGCACCTCAGAAATGATAAAAGATATCGGGTCGTTTATAGGTTCCAAGGACCACTTGCACCAGTTGGATGTGCTTCCTCCATTACTATTGCCATTTCAAATTTGTACTGTATACTGTTTCACATTGACGATACCCCATACAATGCGTCCTGGCACAATTACTTGAGAGATTGTCAGGATGGCCGAGTGGTCTAAGGCGCCAGACTCAAGCTGAAAAAGGCTTCCTTGTCCAGGAGTATTCTGGTCTCCGAATGGAGGCGTGGGTTCAAATCCCACTTCTGACAGCTGTTTTCAGAATTGTTGCTCATATCAAAATGTAAAATCCCATCTTTTCCAGTGTCGGGCGCCTCAACAATGCTTTAAGACATTATTTTATCTCTGAGTTTCAAGGACAAATTTTAGTCCTGGCACAATTACTTGAGAAATTGTCAGGATGGCCGAGTGGTCTTAGGCGCCAGACTCAAGCAGAAAAAGGCTTCCTTGTCCAGGAGTATTCTGGTCTCCGAATGGAGGCGTGGGTTCAAATCCCACTTCTGACAGCTGTTTTCAGAATTGTTGCTCATATGAAAATGTAAAATCCCATCTTTCCCAGTGTCGGGCGCCTCAACAATGCTTGAAGACATTATTTGATATCTGAGTTCCAAGGACAAATTTTAGGCCTGTATCTTTCTTCATGCTGTGCTATTGCGCATTCAGCTTTGCCTATTAAACCATTTCACAGTCACCATACCACTCTACAGTGTGTACTGTAACCGTAGCTTGCAGAGTGGCCAGAATGGGCGAACGGTCCAAAGAGCCACACTCAGTGCCAGTTTGGGCACCTCAGAAATGATAAAAGATATCGGGTCGTTTATAGGTTCCAAGGACCACTTGCACCAGTTGGATGTGCATCCTCCATTACTATTGCCATTTCAAATTTGTACTGTATACTGTTTCACATTGACAATACCCCGTACAATGCGTCCTGGCACATTTACTTGAGAGATTGTCAGGATGGCCGAGTGGTCTAAGGCGCCAGACTCAAGCTGAAAAAGGCTTCCTTGTCCAGGAGTATTCTGGTCTCCGAATGGAGGCGTGGGTTCAAATCCCACTTCTGACAGCTGTTTTCAGAATTGTTGCTCATATCAAAATGTAAAATCCCATCTTTCCCAGTGTCGGGCGCCTCAACAATGCTTGAAGACATTATTTGATATCTGAGTTCCAAGGACAAATTTTAGGCCTGTATCTTTCTTCATGCTTTGCTATTGCGCATTCAGCTTTGCCTATTAAACCATTTGACAGTCACCATACCACTCTACAGTGTGTACTGTAACCGTAGCTTGCAGAGTGGCCAGAATGGGCGAACGGTCCAAAGAGCCACACTCAGTGCCAGTTTGGGCACCTCAGAAATGATAAAAGATATTGGGTTGTTTATAGGTTCCAAGGACCACTTGCACCAGTTGGATGTGCTTCCTCCATTACTATTGCCATTTCAAATTTGTACTGTATACTGTTTCACATTGACGATACCCTTACAATGCGTCCTGGCACAATTACTTGAAATTGTCAGGATGGCCGAGTGGTCTAAGGCGCCAGACTCAAGCTGAAAAAGGCTTCCTTGTCCAGGAGTATTCTGGTCTCCGAATGGAGGCGTGGGTTCAAATCCCACTTCTGACAGCTGTTTTCAGAATTGTTGCTCATATCAAAATGTAAAATCCCATCTTTCCCAGTGTCGGGCGCCTCAACAATGCTTGAAGACATTATTTGATATCTGAGTTCCAAGGACAAATTTTAGGCCTGTATTTTCTTCATGCTTTGCTATTGCACATTCAGTTTTGCCTATTAAACCATTTCACAGTCACCATACCACTCTACAGTGTGTACTGTAACCGTAGCTTGCAGAGTGGCCAGAATGGGCGAACGGTCCAAAGAGCCACACTCAGTGCCAGTTTGGGCACCTCAGAAATGATAAAAGATATCGGGTCGTTTATAGGTTCCAAGGACCACTTGCACCAGTTGGATGTGCTTCCTCCATTACTATTGCCATTTCAAATTTGTACTGTATACTGTTTCACATTGACGATACCCCATACAAAGCGTCCTGGCACAATTACTTGAGAGATTGTCAGGATGGCCGAGTGGTCTAAGGCGCCAGACTCAAGCTGAAAAAGGCTTCCTTGTCCAGGAGTATTCTGGTCTCCGAATGGAGGCGTGGGTTCAAATCCCACTTCTGACAGCTGTTTTCAGAATTGTTGCTCATATCAAAATGTAAAATCCCATCTTTCCCAGTGTCGGGCGCCTCAACAATGCTTTAAGACATTATTTGATCTCTGAGTTTCAAGGACAAATTTTAGTCCTGGCACAATTACTTGAGAAATTGTCAGGATGGCCGAGTGGTCTAAGGCGCCAGACTCAAGCTGAAAAAGGCTTCCTTGTCCAGGAGTATTCTGGTCTCCGAATGGAGGCGTGGGTTCGAATCCCGCTTCTGACATCTGTTTTGAGAATTGTTGCTCATATCAAAATGTAAAATCCCATCTTTCCCAGTGTCGGGCGCCTCAACAATGCTTGAAGACATTATTTGATATCTGAGTTCCAAGGACAAATTTTAGGCCTGTATCTTTCTTCATGCTTTGCTATTGCACATTCAGTTTTGCCTATTAAACCATTTCACAGTCACCATACCACTCTACAGTGTGTACTGTAACCGTAGCTTGCAGAGTGGCCAGAATGGGCGAACGGTCCAAAGAGCCACACTCAGTGCCAGTTTGGGCACCTCAGAAATGATAAAAGATATTGGGTCGTTTATAGGTTCCAAGGACCACTTGCACCAGTTGGATGTGCTTCCTCCATTACTATTGCCATTTCAAATTTGTACTGTATACTGTTTCACATTGACGATACCCCGTACAATGCGTCCTGGCACAATTACTTGAGAGATTGTCAGGATGGCCGAGTGGTCTAAGGCGCCAGACTCAAGCTGAAAAAGGCTTCCTTGTCCAGGAGTATTCTGGTCTCCGAATGGAGGCGTGGGTTCAAATCCCACTTCTGACAGCTGTTTTCAGAATTGTTGCTCATATCAAAATGTAAAATCCCATCTTTCCCAGTGTCGGGCGCCTCAACAATGCTTGAAGACATTATTTGATATCTGAGTTCCAAGGACAAATTTTAGGCCTGTATCTTTCTTCATGCTTTGCTATTGCACATTCAGTTTTGCCTATTAAACCATTTGACAGTCACCATACCACTCTACAGTGTGTACTGTAACCGTAGCTTGCAGAGTGGCCAGAATGGGCGAACGGTCCAAAGAGCCACACTCAGTGCCAGTTTGGGCACCTCAGAAATGATAAAAGATATTGGGTCGTTTATAGGTTCCAAGGACCACTTGCACCAGTTGGATGTGCTTCCTCCATTACTATTGCCATTTCAAATTTGTACTGTATACTGTTTCACATTGACGATACCCCGTACAATGCGTCCTGGCACAATTACTTGAGAGATTGTCAGGATGGCCGAGTGGTCTAAGGCGCCAGACTCAAGCTGAAAAAGGCTTCCTTGTCCAGGAGTATTCTGGTCTCCGAATGGAGGCGTGGGTTCAAATCCCACTTCTGACAGCTGTTTTCAGAATTGTTGCTCATATCAAAATGTAAAATCCCATCTTTCCCAGTGTCGGGCGCCTCAACAATGCTTTAAGACATTATTTGATCTCTGAGTTCCAAGGACAAATTTTAGTCCTGGCACAATTACTTGAGAAATTGTCAGGATGGCCGAGTGGTCTAAGGCGCCAGACTCAAGCTGAAAAAGGCTTCTTTGTCCATCTTTCCCAGTGTCGGGCGCCTCAACAATGCTTTAAGACATTATTTTATCTCTGAGTTTCAAGGACAAATTTTAGTCCTGGCACAATTACTTGAGAAATTGTCAGGATGGCCGAGTGGTCTAAGGCGCCAGACTCAAGCAGAAAAAGGCTTCCTTGTCCAGGAGTATTCTGGTCTCGAATGGAGGCGTGGGTTCAAATCCCACTTCTGACAGCTGTTTTCAGAATTGTTGCTCATATCAAAATGTAAAATCCCATCTTTCCCAGTGTCGGGCGCCTCAACAATGCTTTAAGACATTATTTGATCTCTGAGTTTCAAGGACAAATTTTAGTCCTGGCACAATTACTTGAGAAATTGTCAGGATGGCCGAGTGGTCTAAGGCGCCAGACTCAAGCTGAAAAAGGCTTCCTTGTCCAGGAGTATTCTGGTCTCCGAATGGAGGCGTGGGTTCGAATCCCACTTCTGACATCTGTTTTGAGAATTGTTGCTCATATCAAAATGTAAAATCCCATCTTTCCCAGTGTCGGGCGCCTCAACAATGCTTGAAGACATTATTTGATATCTGAGTTCCAAGGACAAATTTTAGGCCTGTATTTTTCTTCATGCTTTGCTATTGCACATTCAGTTTTGCCTATTAAACCATTTCACAGTCACCATACCACTCTACAGTGTGTACTGTAACCGTAGCTTGCAGAGTGGCCAGAATGGGCGAACGGTCCAAAGAGCCACACTCAGTGCCAGTTTGGGCACCTCAGAAATGATAAAAGATATCGGGTCGTTTATAGGTTCCAAGGACCACTTGCACCACTTGGATGTGCTTCCTCCATTACTATTGCCATTTCAAATTTGTACTGTATACTGTTTCACATTGACGATACCCCGTACAATGCGTCCTGGCACAATTACTTGAGAGATTGTCAGGATGGCCGAGTGGTCTAAGGCGCCAGACTCAAGCTGAAAAAGGCTTCCTTGTCCAGGAGTATTCTGGTCTCCGAATGGAGGCGTGGGTTCAAATCCCACTTCTGACAGCTGTTTTCAGAATTGTTGCTCATATCAAAATGTAAAATCCCATCTTTCCCAGTGTCGGGCGCCTCAACAATGCTTTAAGACATTATTTGATCTCTGAGTTCCAAGGACAAATTTTAGTCCTGGCACAATTACTTGAGAAATTGTCAGGATGGCCGAGTGGTCTAAGGCGCCAGACTCAAGCTGAAAAAGGCTTCCTTGTCCAGGAGTATTCTGGTCTCCGAATGGAGGCGTGGGTTCAAATCCCACTTGACAGCTGTTTTGAGAATTGTTGCTCATTCAAAATGTAAAATCCCATCTTTCCCAGTGTCGGGCGCCTCAACAATGCTTGAAGACATTATTTGATATCTGAGTTCCAAGGACAAATTTTAGGCCTGTATCTTTCTTCATGCTTTGCTATTGCGCATTCAGTTTTGCCTATTAAACCATTTCACAGTCACCATACCACTCTACAGTGTGTACTGTAACCGTAGCTTGCAGAGTGGCCAGAATGGGCGAACGGTCCAAAGAGCCACACTCAGTGCCAGTTTGGGCACCTCAGAAATGATAAAAGATATCGGGTTGTTTATAGGTTCCAAGGACCACTTGCACCAGTTGGATGTGCTTCCTCCATTACTATTGCCATTTCAAATTTGTACTGTATACTGTTTCACATTGACGATACCCCGTACAATGCGTCCTGGCACAATTACTTGAGAGATTGTCAGGATGGCCGAGTGGTCTAAGGCGCCAGACTCAAGCTGAAAAAGGCTTCCTTGTCCAGGAGTATTCTGGTCTCCGAATGGAGGCGTGGGTTCAAATCCCACTTCTGACAGCTGTTTTCAGAATTGTTGCTCATATCAAAATGTAAAATCCCATCTTTCCCAGTGTCGGGCGCCTCAACAATGCTTTAAGACATTATTTGATCTCTGAGTTCCAGGACAAATTTTAGTCCTGGCACAATTACTTGAGAAATTGTCAGGATGGCCGAGTGGTCTAAGGCGCCAGACTCAAGCTGAAAAAGGCTTCCTTGTCCAGGAGTATTCTGGTCTCCGAATGGAGGCGTGGGTTCAAATCCCACTTCTGACAGCTGTTTTCAGAATTGTTGCTCATATCAAAATGTTAAATCCCATCTTTTCCAGTGTCGGGCGCCTCAACAATGCTTTAAGACATTATTTTATCTCTGAGTTTCAAGGACAAATTTTAGTCCTGGCACAATTACTTGAGAAATTGTCAGGATGGCCGAGTGGTCTTAGGCGCCAGACTCAAGCAGAAAAAGGCTTCCTTGTCCAGGAATATTCTGGTCTCCGAATGGAGGCGTGGGTTCAAATCCCACTTCTGACAGCTGTTTTCAGAATTGTTGCTCATATCAAAATGTAAAATCCCATCTTTTCCAGTGTCGGGCGCCTCAACAATGCTTTAAGACATTATTTTATCTCTGAGTTTCAAGGACAAATTTTAGGACTCAAGCTGAAAAAGGCTTCCTTGTCCAGGAGTATTCTGGTCTCGAATGGAGGCGGGTTGAAATCCCTTCTGACAGCTGTTTTCAGAATTGTTGCTCATATCAAAATGTAAAATCCCATCTTTCCCAGTGTCGGGCGCCTCAACAATGCTTGAAGACATTATTTGATATCTGAGTTCCAAGGACAAATTTTAGGCCTGTATTTTTCTTCATGCTTTGCTATTGCACATTCAGTTTTGCCTATTACAGTTTTTTACGATCGCTATAAAGCGTTTTTCAATACTTTTAACACTTATCCTAAACTCTTAACGCACCAACACACCTACCACACACAATTGGCAAAACGGTTAATTTCATGTTCAAAATCATACATTGTAAACTAAACACCAACACTCATTTTCAAAATACAAGAATACACTAACACAATACACTAAGTCTACCAAAACACTGCAAATATGTCTCAAAATCAAACAATTCTTCCAAACACTAACACATGTTCTCTTCCAACAGGAACATTTAGTCAATCATAGCACAATGTCATAAAAACACTAACAGCAGATGGAATTACAGAAACTGCATTACTTTACATGTGTCAGTTCTACCCGTGTAATAGACAATATATTGTATTGAACATAAATTGTCTTTGCACTGCAGTTTATTTTGAGGCCTCTCTACATTTTTCTTTTGTTGGGTTTAGTAAATGCATGCATTTTGTTTCTTTTTTTGCAAACATTCAATACCAAAAGTGAATGACCCATCTCAGAGTAGCTTTATAGAATGTACAGTTTATGAAAAAAGAAGACAGTAAGTGACAGAATTGCTGCATTAAAGGCTTTATTTGCAAAGGAAATTACTGCAAGAGAACAAAAATAGGCAATATAGCTGCTGGTCACCATTGTGTGAAAATACAAAATATACAAACAGAAGAAGGCACAGAAGAAATAAAAAAGAAAATACAAAGTCCTCTTCTAATCTTCTCATCCACATCACACCTTATATCTTCTCTGGCAAAGCACCTTGGGAAGAATCTTTTGGCATGCCTTATCCACCCCTGACAGTGTTCAGCTGTGATGTCTTGGCATGCAGCATCCATTGCATCCAAGAGGACATTTGGTCGTGTGGACGATGATCGAAAACCTTCCATCTCCAGGCTGAAAAACCTCCTCAATGGGGTTGAGAAAGGGGAGTAGGGGGCAAGGAAAAGGGACATCATCCTTGGATGAAGGCGTCAAACCAGGCTGTGACTGCACGGGAATGGTGGAATGCCACATTGTCCCATGTGATCACATATATTGGCAAGTGGTCCCCCACCTGTCCCCTTCTGCCTCCGGCACCAGTCTTTCATGCAGGTCTTCTAAAAACAGGAGAAGTCTGGTCGGTGTTGTAGGGGCCAATCTCACCAATCTCACATTTGTGCAGGAGCGCACCATTGTTGGAGATTGCGGCGCACATGGTGATGTTGGCTCCTCTCTTGCCCGGCACACACCAGCCTTCTGAATGATAGCCCATGGTTAATGACATGGTCTATGGTGGTAGCTCTTATCTCATCTGTTACCCTAGCTCTTGCCCTTCTTTGAGCGCCACCACGCATTCTAACTCCTCTCCCTCTACCTTGTCCTTGTCCAGCCTTTACTCTCCCTTGTCCTTGTCCAACTCTCTCCCCTTGTCCTGGTACTCGTCTTCCTCTCCCTCGTCCAGCCATTCTTCTTTCTCTCTTTCTGTTCTATATATTGTTCTTTGTCCACACAAGATCAGCCCAAAGAGGTTCCCTTTTATACTATATGGTCATGCAATTGAAAAGAGCTCAACACTTGAGTATGTTTCCCATGCCAGAATCAGCTGTGATTGATCTATTTGCATATCTTCAATCAGCTGTTTCTCAATAGCAATGAAAAAAATACAGGACATATATTTTTGTTTCAATCTACAATGTGAACTGCTGTTCACTTCAACTTTAGCCTATAAGTTAGGTTTAGAACATGAGGTTATCTGTTCTGACATACAGTGTGAAAGCATTTGTAAATTTGGCAGTAAAAATCCATTGTTTTGGTCTTGGTTGAGCTTGTGTAAAAGAAGTTCAAGCATTTTTAAAATGTGTTAACTGTATGCATTTTGTGTCAAAGGAACAAGAAATGTGTTAATTGTATAGCCCACACAGACTGATGTTGTGCTAACTGTGTTAAGAGTTATGGAAATGTGACTACAGAACTGAAAAAAGGTTGATAGCAATTGTAAAAAACTGTAAACCATTTCACAGTCACCATACCACTCTACAGTGTGTACTGTAACCGTAGCTAGCAGAGTAGCCAGAATGGGCGAACGGTCCAAAGAGCCACACTCAGTGCCAGTTTGGGCACCTCAGAAATGATAAAAGATATCGGGTCGTTTATAGGTTCCAAGGACCACTTGCACCACTTGGATGTGCTTCCTCCATTACTATTGCCATTTCAAATTTGTACAGTATACTGTTTCACATTGACGATACCCCGTACAATGCGTCCTGGCACAATTACTTGAGAGATTGTCAGGATGGCCGAGTGGTCTAAGGCGCCAGACCTAAGCTGAAAAGCCTTTCTTTGTCCAGGAGTATTCTGGTCTCGAATGGAGGCGTGGGTTCAAATCCCACTTCTGACAGCTGTTTTCAGAATTGTTGCTCATATCAAAATGTAAAATCCCATCTTTCCCAGTGTCGGGCGCCTCAACAATGCTTTAAGACATTATTTGATCTCTGAGTTCCAAGGACAAATTTTAGTCCTGGCACAATTACTTGAGAAATTGTCAGGATGGCTGAGTGGTCTAAGGCACCAGACTCAAGCTGAAAAAGGCTTCCTTGTCCAGGAGTATTCTGGTCTCTGAATGGAGGCGTGGGTTCGAATCCCACTTCTGACATCTGTTTCGAAAATGTAAAATCCCATCTTTCCCAGTGTCGGGCGCCTCAACAATGCTTGAAGACATTATTTGATATCTGAGTTCCAAGGACAAATTTTAGGCCTGTATCTTTCTTCATGCTTTGCTATTGCGCATTCAGTTTTGCCTATTAAACCATTTCACAGTCACCATACCACTCTACAGTGTGTACTGTAACTGTAGCTTGCAGAGTGGCCAGAATGGGCGAACGGTCCAAAGAGCCACACTCAGTGCCAGTTTGGGCACCTCAGAAATGATAAAAGATATCCGGTTGTTTATAGGTTCCAAGGACCACTTGCACCAGTTGGATGTGCTTCCTCCATTACTATTGCCATTTCAAATTTGTACTGTATACTGTTACACATTGACGATACACCCTACAATGCGTCCTGGCACAAATTACTTGAGAGATTGTCAGGATGGCCGAGTGGTCTAAGGCGCCAGACTCAAGCTGAAAAGGCTTCCTTGTCCAGGAGTATTCTGGTCTCCGAATGGAGGCGTGGGTTCAAATCCCATTCTGACAGCTGTTTTCAGAATTGTTGCTCATATCAAAATGTAAAATCCCATCTTTCCCAGTGTCGGGCGCCAACAATGCTTTAAGACATTATTTGATCTCTGAGTTCCAAGGACAAATTTTAGTGGTCTGGCGCCCAGACTCTCCTTGTCCTGGCACAATTACTTGAGAAATTGCTCAGATGGCCGAAAGGCCTGTATCTTTCTTCATGCTGTGCACTCAGCTGCCTATTAAACCATTTCACAGTCTAAGGCGCCAGACCACTTGCACCACTTGGATGTGCTGAAAAAGACTTCACATTGACAAGGAGTATTCTGGTTGTCAGGATGGCCGAAGTGGTCTAAGGCGAATGGAAAAGGCGTGGGGTTCAAATCCCACTTCTGACAGCTGTTTTCAGAATTGTTGCTCATATCAAAATGTTAAATCCCATCTTTCCAGTGTCGGGCGCCTCAACAATGCTTTAAGACATTATTTTATCTCTGAGTTTCAAGGACAAATTTTAGTCCTGGCACAATTACTTGAGAAATTGTCAGGATGGCCGAGTGGTCTAAGGCGCCAGACTCAAGCAGAAAAAGGCTTCCTTGTCCAGTAGTATTCTGGTCTCCGAATGGAGGCGTGGGTTCAAATCCCACTTCTGACAGCTGTTTTCAGAATTGTTGCTCATATGAAAATGTAAAATCCCATCTTTCCCAGTGTCCGGCGCCTCAACAATGCTTGAAGACATTATTTTGATATCTGAGTTCCAAGGACAAATTTTAGGCCTGTATCTTCTTCATGCTTGCTATTGCGCATTCAGCTTTGCCTATTAAACCATTTGACAGTCACCATACCACTCTACAGTGTGTGTACTGTAATGGGTAGCTTGCAGAGTGGCCGGAATGGGCGAACGGTCAAAGAGCCACACTCAGTGCCAGTTTGGGCACCTCAGAAATGATAAAAGATATCGGGTTGTTTATAGGTTCCAAGGACCACTTGCACCAGTTGATGTGCTTCCTCCATTACTATTGCCATTTCAAATTTGTACTGTATACTGTTTCACATTGACGATACCCGTACAATGCGTCCTGTTACAATTACTTGAGAAATTGTCAGGATGGCCGAGTGGTCTAAGGCGCCAGACTCAAGCTGAAAAGGCTTCCTTGTCCAGGAGTATTCTGGTCTCGAATCGAGGCGTGGGTTCAAATCCCACTTCTGACAGCTGTTTTCAGAATTGTTGCTCATATCAAAATGTAAAATCCCATCTTTTCCAGTGTCGGGCACCTCAACAATGCTTTAAGACATTATTTGATCTCTGAGTTTCAAGGACAAATTTTAGTCCTG
>JAINUG010001528.1:0-21092 GCA_029706075.1 Aldrovandia affinis | reverse complement strand
TGGGGATGATTAAGAGAAATACAAATTCATCGCGTTTGATTAATCCTCCTCATTAAAGTTTGAAGCTAAAAATCCCCCACAGGGGCGATCCACCATTTAACTGTGCAGTGTGCACAGTGCGAAGTATCGCTGTCATTTACATTACAGACACGCGGAAGAGATGAGGGCGACTATCATACGAACCCATTTCCAGCATGTTATCTTCACAGAAATAAATTAAGGCATCGAGTGATATTAAATTAAATTCGGTGTGAGAAATTAGCTTTTTCTGTGAGCGGTGTTAAAACGTTATAGTCAAAGTCAAAGTGTTTTATTTATCAAGTGCACAGTATAACACAAGGTATTTCTGAAAAATGAAATTCTTAGGACATGGCAAGCATCAACTACGTAGTAGACAATAGCAAAAATATACATAGCAGTACAACAGTAAAACATTAGCAGCAGTTCCAGAACCAGTAAAATGGGGAATATAGACAGTAAGAATACGAGTTTTAAATATTGTAAATATAAAGTGAAGAAGTGCCGATGGATATGTACATTAAAATTGAGGTGATACAAAGTGATTAGAGTGATGATGTGATCAATGTGATCACTGAGATTAATGTAGCTGGTTGAGAAGCCTGATGGCCTGGGGGAAAAAAGTGTTAGTGAGTCTGGTAGTCCGTGCCCGGATGCTACCAGACGGCAGCAGCGAGAGCAGTCCATAGCCTGGGTGGCTGTAGTCTTTTATGATTAACGTCAATAGAGATGACAGCGAATAATAACGTAGCCGAGACGTAGCCTGTGAAGTTGGCACCGCAGAGCTTTCATGGTTTTTTATTTTTTAATTGAACCCAGGGCCATAACGGAGGCGGAGGCAGTTTCGATAGCCCCGCGCGGTGTCTAATCATCGGCGATGGGCTCCTCGTTATGCAGTTCTCTCTACGCGAAGCAGTCGCACTGCAATTATAATGAATGTTCTCGGACCACTGAACTTCCAATCTCAACACCACCCCCACCTCATCGCCAAGACGTGTGTAAAAAAGGTCAGTTCGCTAAAACTGATCTGAGACGATAAGAAAAGCGCTCATTCGTCCTGCTCCTGTACGCTGCGGGGTTGTGGTTTATCGCTGACGGACTTCAAACAAGATTACTGGACTTTTCCCGATCAGATCATTGAGCCGACTTCAGACAGCGTCTCCCCTGTCTCGTAGCAACCGGTCGAGGAAAAATTGCTTGTTTGTCATTTTTTAACCAATTTAAATTCATTGAGAATTAAACGATTGTTTGAATTCATTGCCCAGATCAGCAACGCCTATTAATAATCTAATTTCTATAATTACTATGATATTATTCACCTTTTTTACCTTCCATCGGGAAAGACAGATGTTTATGAAATGGATAGTTTTGGTCCTGGATGCTGATTGGTCAACCGGTCTTCATAGATGCGATGCTATAAAAAGGGTCTGACTGAGCATTGTGATTGGCCGAGAGGCGTTAGAAGCCATATTTAGACACAAACAGCATTAGACCCATGCTCACTGTAAACAGACAAACGTTGTGACACAAACATCGAACTGTGTAAGATTTGCTCTTTAGAGTACGAGGAAAAAATAATAATGATCATAAATTGTCTAATTGTGAGGAAAGTTCTCTCACTAGTCGCGAGGCAGAAGAGAGAGGGAAGGAGGGCTTAGAATAAAATACGATTTGAGCAAACACACTCAAACTGCTTCAAAAGAGAAATGGGAAAACCCCAGCAGAGATGTGGGACCTGCGCTCATGCATTTTAAACAAGCTTGGCAAAGGGACGCAGCGCTCTCCCTAACAGAGCAGTCTGGAGCAGAACCCAGTCCCCCGCCCCACCGCGCTCTCCCCTAACAGAGCGGTCTGGAGCAGAACCCAGTCCCCGCCCCACCGCACTCTCCCTAACAGAGCAGTCTGGAGCAGAACCCAGTCCCCCCCCCCGCTCCGCTGTGCACGCCACTCTGGGAGCGCCGGAACATTCTGAACACCTGTTCATTCTGAGCTGGACACTAACCCTGTGATCCGGTTTAATGTGAGATCCCCGCCCGGCCGTCTGCTGAAGCATGCCACAGATACTTATCATGTGGATATATCTGTGTGATATGCATATGTACGGTATAGTTAGTTAGTTTTATATATATATACACAATGTGACACACATACCCTTGATACATGACATCACATAGAAATGGGCAAAAAGCCAGTTTATTTCCATTGAGGTCCTCTGTACATGTGTGTATATGTATATATATATACACACACACACACGCACGCACGCACGCACACACACACACACACACACTCACACTCACACACACACACACTCACACGCACGCACGCACGCACGCACGCACACACACACACACACACACACACACACACACACACACACACACACACACTCACACTCGCAAACACACACACACACACACACACACACACACACACACACACACACACACACACTCACACACACATACACACATACACTCACACACACGGAAACACTCACACACACACCCACATACACACACACGCACACACACACTCACACATACACACACACACGCGCACACACACACACACACATGTTCATTGCTGCAAACCTTCACCACTCATACTAGAGTGGATTCTGTCACGAGAGAAAGCACTCATGTGGATATATATATATATATATATATATATATATATATATACAGTATATAGCGCGCATTAAGCAGTGGATTAGGTGACTGGACCCTGACTTCACAAAGGAAAAAAAAGCACAAAAGGGAAAGTGTGGTGTGGTTTCACGCGCGATGCAAGGGACAAAGTGGCCTTGGAAAATTGTCCAGCCGAGCGAAATACAGGCAACTGCAGGTACATTCCATTCATCAAACCATTCAGTGAGCACTCGTGCCCTGTGGATGGAGGTCATCCTGGAAGAGACCACTCCCATCAGGATAGAAATGCTTCACCACAGGATGAAGGTGATCACTCAGAATGGCTTTGTGTTTATTGGTGTTTACCTTTCCCTGTAAGGGGTTGAGTGGACCTAAACCATGCCAGAAAATGCACCCCACACCATAACAGAGCCACCAGAACCCTTCATTTACTCAAGTGTTTCCTTTATTTTGGTAGTACTCTGTATACAGTGGCTTCAGAAAGTATCCAAGCTCCTTCACTTTTTCCACACTTTTTTGGTGTTATAGACTTAATTTAAAATGGATTAAATAGATTTATTTTGCCATCAATCTACACACAATATCCCATAATGACAAAGTGAAAACACGTTTTTAGAAATGTAGCAAATTTGATTGACTGTAGTCCACCTGTGGCAAATTAAATTGATTTAATTTTGAAATTGAAAGGCACACACCTGTCTATATAAGGTCCCGTGGTTCACAGTGCATGTTAGAGCAAAAACCAAGCCATGAAGTCCATAGAATTGTGTCGAAGCATAGATCAGACTCCATGCAGAGAGCTGATAGCGTGTGAGGAAGTATTCTAATGACCGCCATGTCCACTTAAATCCACACCAGTCACTCCACGGGCCTCCCCTTTAAACAGCTCTCAGTAAAGCAAAGCATCACGTCACTCTATTTAGGCCCATGCGTGGTGGGTGGGTGACTCACTAGGTGGCGATGCAGGGGGGAGCCAGTGACACCTGGTGGCCGGAGGGGGTAAGACGCACAAAAGTCGCCTCGATCGTGTGCACTTTGTCAGAGGCACTCCTTGAGGAAAATGAGGTCAGGGACATGTCCACTCCATCAGCAGCCGTCTGCAGCACTTCCTCTTCCATCTACAGTCCGGGACATCGAGCGAGTGTTTACCAACACCCAGCCACCCATCACTTATCACACACTACGGAGCTTTGAGCACAAGAGCAACGCAAAGCACATTAGCATTCTGCTACGGCGGTGAGCTTTACGAACACCTGACCTGTGTAGTCACCTGACCTGTGTGAACATGTGATCACCTGACCTGTGCAGTCACCTGACCTGTGTGACCACGTGACCTGTGTGATCACCTGACCTGTGCAGTCACCTGACCTGTGTGAACATGTGATCACCTGACCTGTGCAGTCACCTGACCTGTGTGACCACGTGACCTGTGTGATCACCTGACCTGTGCAGTCACCTGACCTGTGTGAACATGTGATCACCTGACCTGTGTGAACATGTGATCACCTGACCTGTGCAGTCACCTGACCTGTGTGAACATGTGATCACCTGACCTGTGTGAACATGTGATCACCTGACCTGTGTGACCACGTGACCTGTGTGATCACCTGACCTGTGTGAATATGACGCATTTAGGTGGTGCTGTTTTGCAACAACATTCCTGGGTGGTGTAGCGGTAAGAATGTTTGATGCTGCCCACTGTGGCCGGGGTTCGAGTGGCACTAGGGGGCGGCAATTGGCTGTCCGCCCCAGAGACAGGGGAGGGAAGTTGATACAAGCTCGCTGCGTATAGGAGTAGCTCTGTGTGTATACTGGAGTTACAGTGACGGCTTTGCGGGTCCCGGCTCGGAAGAGGCGGTGCTCCGCCGCATGTCACTTCTGGTTTCAGGCTTAAGGCAGAAAGCTCTCATTTACATTTACATTTTTTGCATTTTAGGCATTTAGCAGATGCTCTTATCCAGAGCGACTTACACAGTTTACATTTGTTTACATACAATCCATTTATACAGCTGGATATTTTACTGGTTAAGTACCTTTAGCTCAAGGGTACAACCCCAGTGAATCCCAGCTCTCAGCTCCCTAACCATTACACTACGCTGCCAGACCTCAATAGGAGGGGGGTATAGTTGACACGAAAAGAGGGTATAATTGGCTACTAAGTTGCAAAAAAATGGGGAAACACAGCAGAAAAATAGAAAGAAAAATGTAAAAAAAGAAAACCTTTGAACCATTTTGAACGAATTCTCCCCCAACCCCCTCTCCACTCCCCTTTTTGCAATATACAACCAAACAAGCAAACAAACAGAGCCCGGATTCTGGGAAAAACCAAATCACGTTCCCGATGACTTCCGCCAGCAGGTGCAAATATAACGTTGGCTTTGATTTATGCATTTTTTTACAGCCGAGAAGCAAAACAACAGAAATAATTGAAAATAAATAAAAAACCCATCTGGTCACACCTGTGTGTTGTGAATGTTAACGCAACGTTGTGCTATCATTTTGTAATTACCACCTTGGGTGAATCACCGAGGCTGTTCGGCTGTTTTCTTTGAGGGCGCAGTTATTCTGTTTGCTCAGGGCAACAAACCGTGATGGGTTTGTTGGGCGCAAGAGGGGTCGAAACCATTTTACGAGCCTCGATATACAGTACCAGTCAAAAGTTTGAGTACACCTTCCATCTGGATTACGGCTAATCGGGCACTCCTTCATTCTTCAGCAAGATAACGACCCGAAACACACCTTGAAGTTGTGCAAGAACTATCTGGTGAAGGAGGAACGTGAAGGACAACTAATGTCCTGGCCTGCCCAGTGTTCAGACCTCAATCCCACAGAACTTGTATGGGATGAACTGGACAGAAGAGGCAAAGCAAAGCAAAGTGTCTCTGGGAATTGCTGCAGGAGAGCTGGGAAGACATGTCGGGTGATTTGCTGCTGAAACTTATGGCCGGTGTTTGTGAGGTTGTTATCAAGGCAAACGGTGGCTATTTTGAGGAATCCAAGATTCAATTTTCCATTACATTTTCTTGAACATTGCTTTGATGTTCCTTATATTTCCCCAGTTAGTATACTCAAAGAATATGACAGATATGTTTATGCAATCCATAATCACTGGAGAAATACCAGATGACTGGAAGCAGGGTAGTATAATTCCAATATATAGGAAGGGTGACGGTACTGACCCAGGGAACTATAGGCCTGTCAGTTTAACTTGCACCGCATGTAAAATGCTGGAATGTATTATTAGGGATAAGTTGGAATCATTTTTGAAAAATAATAGTATTTTAAGGGAGAGCCAACATGGTTTTCTCAAAGGGAGGTCATGTCTAACAAACCTCCTGGATTTTTTGAAGAGGCTACAGGTGTGTTGACCTGAACCAGGCTTTCAGAAAGCAAGGTACCACATGAGAGGTTCATTGCTAAAATGAATTCAGTAGGAATTGTAGGAGTAGTTTCAGAGTGGGTTCATAATTGTCTGCAAAGGTGAATACAAAGAGTAACAGTAGGTGGGGCCGCATTTTATGGAAGGAGAAAAGTTAGTAGGTGTTCAATTTGAAAAAGACTTAGGAATTGTCGTTGATCAAAGCCTATCTGCATCAAAGCAGTGTGCTACAGCAGTGAAAATAGCCAACAGGATGCTAGGATAGATAGCAAAAAGTATTGAGTATAAATCAAAGGAGGTTATATTAATGTTATATAATGCCTTTGTCAGACCGCACTTAGAATACTGTGTGCAGTTCTGGGCACCGCACTACAAGAAAGCTATAGAAGCTCTTGAAAAAGTTCAAAGAAAGGCAGCTAAACTGATACCTGGTATGAAAGGTAAAAGTTATGATGATAGACGTAAGGCACTCAATCTATTTAAACTTAGCAAACGGAGACTTAGGGGAGATTTGATTGAGGTTTTTAAATACCTACAAGGGATTAACAAAGTGAAATACCAAAGATTCTTTAAGATAAATGGGGTCAGCAGAACAAGAGGCCACAGGTGGAAATTAGTTAAAGGCAAATTCCGCACAGATATTAGGAAGTTTTTCTTTACACAGAGAGTTGTCAATGCCTGGAACAGCTTGCCAGGTCGGGTAGTAGAGGCAGAAACGCTTGGGCTATTCAAGTCCAGGCTAGATGTAGTACTAGATGCTCTTTAGGACATGACGAGCCTAGATGGGCCGAACGGCCCGTTCTCGCCATTATGTATTCTTATGTTCTTATGTTTATTGTTACATGTGTTTTTTGTAATTTTGAAGTATTTACAGAAATGTATACGATGTAAAACATTGTCAATTACGAGATAAACCTAGTTTCCAGCAGGTGTACTCAAACTTGTGACTGGTACTGTACATTTATAAACATGTTTGATGAACAGGAAGGGTTTAAATGAAGTGGTGCTTTTATCTCATCTGGTCAAAGCAGGGGAATGAGGCAACATGTTTACAACGTGGGACTGAAGCCCCAGATTAAAAAATATACAAATATATATTCAACAAGAGACTTCCTATATTTGTATATACTAATAATATAATACTTAATACTTTCGTATCATGTCGTTGTGAGATGGGACACACACTAAAACACAAAATAAAAAAATAAATGCAGATGTCTCCATCTTATACGCACATAAACTGTTTCCCCTTTTACTCAGGACAGCAGAGACTCAATAACAGGATAATCCACAGCCCCTATAAACCAGCGCCCCCCCTCCCACTCCTCCGTCCCGTCCCCCCTCAGAAGGAGAAGAGAAAGAGAGGATGTGCTTCCAGTCACAGAGTGAGAGACAGTAGCACATTACCGAGGAAGATTCCCTTGGTGGCATTGAACCAGAAAAAAAAAAATTGCTGCCATTTCGTGACCCGCTGTTCACACTTTTAAATGTGAAGCGTCTGGGTCGTCCTGTTCCCACCATCTCAGCCCCCACCTCGCTCCCCACCAACCCCCCACCCCGCCCTGCCCCGCCCCAGGAGCCATGGGGGGCCTCTGCTCTCCGTGTGGGGCAGAATCCAGGGGAGGGTTTGAGGGAGAAAAAGACAAAGCGCTCTGAAAGAGCAGGAGGGGATCTGGGTCTCTGGCCCCCAGCGGGAGCATTTTAAATGCCTCCCCCTCGTTGCCGGGGGGAAGTGACTGACTTCACAACAAGTCTCCAAGGAGGCATCTGGCCCTGTGCAATCTCCCGGGGTTACGGGAGACACCGCGCCTGGCCTCTGAACACTAATTACCCGCGCCCCGCGTTACCACGGGAACTTCTGCCGCTCCGCACATTGCCTGGCGGGAAACAAGCTTCCTGCTGCATTTGACCAATGAGGAGGAGCAGGAGGAGGGAACAGAAGTGAGGTTGCTCTCTCCCTGTCTCTCGCTTGTGGTATTCAGGACACAATTTGATCTTCCTGACGAGGTGAGCGCACTTCACGGTGGGGCCCACACTGGAAGCCGCTGAAGGCAAAACCTTTTCTTTAGAGACGAGCGCAGAAGTGCAGAATAAATGCAGGAGATTTCAGCCCAAATTCATGATAATTTTATGTGTGCCCGAAGGCAGGGTTCGAGGCAGTGGACAAATATAATATTAATTAACCCACCAGAGACGGGCCTGAAGTAGAACTCTAACTGTCTGTTGACTGATGCAATGCAAAGAGAGAGGGAGGGAGAGAGAGAGAACAAGAGAGTGAGAGAAAGATTGAGAGAGAGAAGACCAACGCCAAAAATTTAAAATCAAAGCCAATTCACACCTAATGGAACAGCATGAACCAAATTTACCTGCTGTAATGGTGACCTGTTAAAGCTATATACCCACCCCCCTAAACCCAACACCCCCATAATGGTCCCCAGGCCCCCAACCACAGACAGACAGACAGACACATGACCTGTCCCTAACCGAACAGTAGATTAGAAGCTCTCCCTGCACAATGCCATCAGTGTGACAGGGGTCTTGGTCTTGGTGAGTTTGATGCATAGCAACCAATGGGGGCGGGGCCAAACCTTAAAGTGACGCACTGCCCAGCCAATCACATGGGTCTCTCACCGCGTACATCACCCTGTCACCTCCCCCATCGATATTGGCTACATGAGCACTAACGTTGCTAATGCTCTCATCGGCATGTGATGTTTTTGGGGGGGGTTTAGCTCCATGCTCTGAACTTCTCGCCTCCGCACTGGGATTAGGCCACATGTTGGCTTTTCACACACTGGCGAGTGTTGTGAAGTGGTAGCACTCAGCACTCAGCTCTCTGTCTGAAATAACTACTCCCCCCCTTTCCTTTCAACAGGGTCAAATCTTTGCTCTGAAACGGCCCCTGCCTTTCCACAAGGGAGTTCACGCCACACACGTTTCCACTTCCTGCCCCTTCAGCCCTCAAAGCCTTTGAGCGGTGACTCTCTACACTTACTCCCCCCATTTCCTTTCAAAAGGGTCAAGTCCACCGCACCTCTCTGAAACGCGACCGCGCGTAGCATTGTAGATACAGCCCATAATTTAAGAGAACGACTGATCACTTTAGAGTAGGGCTATTTAAATCCAGGCCTCAAGGTCCGCAGTGTCTGCAGGTATTTGCTCCAACCACGCACTACACCACCTGATTTCACTAATTAGCTCGCTTAGGTAAACCAATTAGTGAAATCCGGTGGTGTAGTGCGTGGTTGGAGCAAATACCTGCAGACACCTCGAGGCCTGGATTTGAATATCCCCGCTTTAGAGCAATGTTTAATTATACGTATACGCTGTGTGCTAAATGGCCGCTAAGACAATTACGGCACGATTCTTTGCTCACGAGCGGATCAAAAACCGGAACGCCTTGGAAAACAAAACCAGGTGGGTGTAAAGCTGGCAGAATGGAACTAATTAAATCAACACTGAAGCATAATTGAAGGTATAACTTATATCTTTTTTTATTGTGTACACACCGCACTGCGCATGGCGCGCCTGCTAATGAGCTCTTTCTTCTGATTGGGTCTGATCCAGAATGATGATGTCATGAATGACGATAACGATGCGCGATGAAGGTAGCAGACCGTTTTCCGGTAGAGGCTAGATGCCCCTCTCCAAGAGGACGGTGATCTGCGCTTGGCGTTGAGATGTGATTGGCCTGTAGGTTTGTGTAGATTTTACAGTGAGCATGACGTGACTCTTCAGGGCCTTTCAGCTGTGTCCAGCTGAAACCCTAACCAACCCAAACCATAACTCTAACCCTAACCCTAACTCTAAGTTAACACCACAAACACAGGTTTCACTCTCCCACACTACACAAATGCTGCCAGACAACCCCTCCCCCTCCACCTCACCCAAATAAATGAATACATAAAGCCAGAAAATGCAGATCCCGTTAATGCTCTCGGTGAAAGTGTCTAATTACCTGCAGCTTTCTCTCTGCTGGGCATCTGAGACGTTGGCAGCAAGCAGTGAAGCAGATGCTCTTCAGCACAGAGGTGAACAACTTCTACTTAAAAAAATACTAATATATATAAGTAATACTCGCATCTAAACCCCCGTGTCAAACACAGGTACGCCTCCTCACAGTTCGGCTCATGGTGCTGTAGGTGAGGCCAGCTGCATCCTTCCTGTGCGTCTGGCATGTACAATATCGTGCCGGATTGGTTTTGCGGAAATTGTTGTATCCGGAAAACACAGCAAACACCTCGACAGAGGCGGCACGTCTGATGCGATCTCCAGATAAAACGGGCTCTTCCCGCCTCTTTAGAAACAGAACATTTCCTCCATTATGTGAGATAATGGGGAATATTAACTAAACACAGAAGCGTAACATTGACAAATGATGTAATTTAAACGAAGGCAGTGAGCCTAATTATCACGGCGCTCAAACTCAACACATTTTTTCATATTATGAGAGCAGATCACTTGGAAAGTAATCGTTCTCGGTGTAAACCGATTCCCGTTGTTGGACCAAAAACAATACATTTTTTATTTATTTTTATGATACTATTTATATCATATATTCATAAATTTGTGAGTAGTGCTTTATGTGCACGATGAAAGACGTGGACGCTTATTGAGCATGATTACTAAACATAAATCATTATATTTCAAATGAAGGTCTGTGATGCATTCACAAGAGCACCGCTGTGATCCACAGGACCTGGCACCTGGCTTCCCAACAGTGGTGGACGAAGAACACAAACCCTTCACTTGAGTCAAAGTACAGATACCCTGATACGATATTACTCCAGTAAAAGTAAAAAGTCCTACATTTAACCCCATTTGTCTTTGAAATGTAGGGGAGTGAAAGTAAAAATAAAAGTAAAAAAGTAAATACTTAAGTACGCACAGATACTTGAAAAATGTACTTAAGTACAGTAATAAGTCAAAGTAAAGTAAATGTACTTTCTTAGTGTCCACCACTGCTTTCAGATGATGCTTGACAGTGCGTGGGGAGGTAACCTGATGAACCAGTCTGTGAACAGTGACTGCAGGGGTTTCGGATAGTGTAGTGGTCTAACGCACTCGCTTTGACTGGTACCTTGTGAGTGTGAGCGGCCGAGGTTCAAAACCTGACTGTGCCAGTCTGGCCTGACCAGGAGCCAGCCTTCGGAGAATAGCCTTCCCCGTAGAAATGGCCGTTGAGTTCGTGGGGGAGGGCAAGTCAAAATAAATAGAGGTTATATTTGGTCCACAGAAAAACTGGAAAAGATTTGAA
The DNA here is from genome assembly GCA_029706075.1 of Aldrovandia affinis. Lineage (NCBI taxonomy): Eukaryota > Metazoa > Chordata > Actinopteri > Notacanthiformes > Halosauridae > Aldrovandia > Aldrovandia affinis. The sequence goes on along the minus strand of JAINUG010001528.1, from coordinate 9,787 downwards.
ACAAATTAAAAAAACTATAAAAAAACAATGACTGCAGCACACTGCTGGACACTGGTGGAAATATATTTAAAAATAAAAATAGGCAGAAATGCATGAAACTTTCCCTGGGCCTTTTAAAAATGTTTTAAAAGCATGGTAACACAGTTGGCATAGGAACATGGCATGGTGTGATTCAATCTCGCTCGCGCTAGACGGCGTGTGACACCTGGTTTGGGTGAGGTGTCAGAGCGAGCGCTGGAGATACTATTAGCGCCTGCAACTCGTGCATGAGTTAATGCGTCTCCTGCATGACTGTTAGCAGCATTATTAGCGTGTGTCGCAACACACTGTGGCTCTATTCAGGCCTGTCAATCTCAGCACGTTGAATAAAACCAAAAGTCAAACAGGCGGAACAAAAAAAATAAACTGTACTTTATCAGTGTGTTTATCCCAGGTAGTTTTTATCACTGTTTCAACCTTTTGTAGCAGAGCTCAGAAGGTGTGAGTTAAAGTTGAGTGCGTGAGCTGCAAAGGGTGACGTTAATAAGAGTGTGATTAGTTCCCAGAGTTAGGGCCTTGAGTCTTTAGCTCAGTGGGTTAATCATCTCTCTTGTGGTGTTAAGATCCTCGGTTTGAAACTTGCTGCAGGTAGAACCAACTCTGTTACACTTTCACAGTATCTGTCACAGACATAACCCTACCCAGGTGGGGCAGTATTTCCATTGAGGCCTTTATAGTGTCCTCTCAGTTTGTACCTTTATAGTATCCTCTCAGTTTGTTTATCACCATGTGAAATGTATTGCTCCCTGGAGGGGCAGGTGATTGATGGAGGCGGGACCAGGACATACACATGAGTGACAGCGGACACGGCGAATGGAATGGCGGATGGCACTCCTGCAGAACAACAGGGAGAACAAAGAGAAAGACAAAAACACACATACACGTGAAACGTAACACAGTGTCCTTTTAAGGATTGAAAATCTGAGGGTGCTTTTTTTCCCTTCACCTTGAGTGCGAAGCCGCAAAAGAGCAAATTAGATTCTCATAATCACAGAGACGAGAGCTCTGGAGTCAGGGCCCGTATTCACAAAGCATTTTAAGGGTAAAAGTTGGTCCTAACTCCGCAATTTAGGAGCAAGTCCGAAAAATAATGGGCGTGTCACTCATAAATGAAGGACTCCTACATTTTTGGGATAAGAGTATTTCACAAAGGGTTTGAGAGCTAAAAACAGCTCCTAAGTCCAGGAGAAGTTAGAAGCAGTCAAGAGGACTTCTAAGTCGCTAAAGACCTACTGACAGCGATCCGAAAATGGCTGCTGCCGGCAATCGTCCTCGCAATCGCGTAAACACTTTGGAGATATTGAATGATACAGAGCTCATAAAAAGGTACCGCCTCAATCGCGAGGGTAATATATATATTATATTATATATATTATATATAGATACCCGCTGATTGTTTACGAGATGCAGACATGTAACCAATTGACTAGTCAGTATTCTTGGTTTCATGTTAAATCAGTGACACGTAGCCTACATTTGTATTTTAGAATCTTTATTAGAATATAATAGGGGTGCATCGGATCATTTTTCGGATCAGCAAAAATAATAATAACGGGGGCCAAAGGCGCGTTTCCACCAAAAATTACCAGGAACTATTCTCAAGGAATTGAATGAATGATAATTTCAGTTTTTCAATGTAAGTTATTTCACTAAATCTTTATTTGAAAATGTCACAAAATACATTTTTAGATTCAGTACGCCTTAGGCGATTTAACTAGGTGGTTTTATGCCTGAATTAATTTAACAAAAAATTAAAAGATCGCTAATGTTTCAATTTTATTTAATTCGGTCGCGTTTCTAAAACCTGCCTCCCAGAAAGGCATTTAGTATGAAAAACAAAGCAAACCAAAACATACATGGTTGTCTATCTCTTCACTGTAACTGCATCGAGATTTAGGGAATTGTTACTTTTAAAACGTAACAGCGGCAGAAAAACTGTATTTCTCTATGATGGTTCAATTTAGCTATTAATCCGCGGATCATATGCGTGCCGAACCGTGGGGGTTGATCCGCACGGATCACGGATCAACTGCGATCCATTACACCACTAGAATATAACAGGAACAGGTAGTCCTACATACCCCTTTACAGTAGCATATCATTTATTTGCTAGGTTGAAATCGTGGGCAGAGACCCATCCCTATATCAGCCAATCGCTGTGGGCATTCTGAGTAAGCTCGTTCATTAGAAACAACGTCATCCATAGCAACGACGCCAACCCCGCCCTCACTCTTAGCTTGAAAATTCTAGGAATTCCTTAGTATGAGTTTGTCTTTGCAGCTTTGTGAATAGGTTTTAAGGTGGGACTCCTAACTAAAAGGTTTTAGTGCAATTTAGAAGTACTCCTAGTGGTAAGATAAAATTAGTTGTGAATACGGGCCCAGATGTACACATCTGCAGGTTTAAGAACATAAGGTGGGTACAGGGGGAATGGTCTCACTGGGTCACTAAAAAATACATTGAGTTCAAAATTTACTTCTGTCCCAACTGTGACAGACCAACCCTGGCTGGGAGCTCCGATCGGGGGCGGCGTTTCGCTGTCCGCCCTCAGGGCGAGGGTGAGCCGGCACGAACTAGCCGAGAAGCATGTCTCCAGAAAGGGGGGATGAGTTCCGTCTCGGAGCAGGCGGAGATTGCCTCTCTCGGGGAATTAGCTTTCCCCGTAGTGACAGACGGCGATTTCGTGGGGGAGGTTAAATCAAAATAAATAGAGGGTATAATTGGCCACTAAATTGTACAATTTTGAAAGAATTTGAAACAAAAGTTGACGAACGTGGTGTAACAGCAGTGAACCCACAAGCCTTCAACATCAAACAGCACAACCTACACCTGGGAGTCCACGATCCCTCAAACCAATACGACACAGACACTGGAGAATTTAATTATTAATCTATTTAATTATTGCATTTTCATATAATTCTATTCAGGTGGGAACCTCACTCAACACACACGTTGGCAAAGAGAAGTTGACTGAAAGCTGATTTGCTGAAATGACCGTCTCGTTGATGTAACCTTTGTGTCAGATCCACGTCTATGCTTGATTGTGTCGAAGCGCTACACAACGGCTTGTTTTGAGCTTCTCAGTGTAGAGCTGACAAAAGTGTTGCCACCAAAGTGAATTAGTTGCAGCTAGGCGTTAGCGCCTGACCTTTCCGCCCAGTCTGAGTTTTCAAAACACGAGGACCAGGGAAATATGAATTGAATCAAACACTTTCACAGTCAATGGAAGGTTTTGTTTATGTTTTGCTATGGTTTGTTACTGAATGGTTTGTTTGCGCTCAGCGTTGCGCACCGCTTCGTGACGATCTCGTGGGTGCGTTGTTCCAGTTGTGTGAGCGTGTCAGGGCCGTTTCCAGAAGTAGCGATCAGCAATCTCAGTAACAGCGCATGCTATGCGTTCAATATCAGCAGCAGTTTATGAAACAGTTTGCAATGTTTTTATTGTGTGTGCTGCTGAACACACGCCAGATGTGGCGTAAGACACGACGTTGTGCCCTGATTGGGCGGCTGGGATGCTATCGTTTACAGATGCTCGTTGTGAGACGCTCGCTGTGAGACCCTCATTCTCTGAGGTGACCACTTCACAGGTAGATAGGGCGTGCGTGTTGTAATCAACAACAACAACAACAACAACAAAAAGTATTTACACTATCCGTGTGTCCCCAGACCCCTGTGCTGCACTTATTCTACATAATTAGACACACATTAGACACACATATTTTTCCATTTGTTTCATTCTCAGCAGGCAGTAGATATGCACTGATGTACAGTACATCCTCCCTCAGCCCAGTTATAGAGTCCATTAGAGACAGGAACCATTTCAGATGTCACTCTCACTCATTTCAAATGACTTGGCTTCTCTCTCCCTCCCCCTCTCTCTCTCTCTCTCTCTCTCTCTCTCTCTCCCTCTCTCTCTCTCTCTCTCTCTCTCCTCTCTCTCTCTCCCTCCCTCCCTCCCTCCCTCTCTCCCTCCCTCTCTCTTTCTCTTTCTCTCTCTCTCCCTCTCTCCCTCTCTCTCTCCCTCTCAGTTCAGTCCTTCGGGACTTCTCTGAAGGTAACTGCTTGGCACTCACTTATTGAACTCATGTATCTTCAGAGACGCTGGGTCAAAGGTTAACATTTCTGCACAGGGGAGAAGGACCGCCGTTACCGGGCGTAATCACATCCATAGCAACCGCATCAGTATTGCCGGCGGCGACAACACTAATGACAGGGGAGACGGGAATAATTGCGTACAGATTCACTTCAGGTGATCAGATAGACGAGACGGAAGAAAAGGTAGTAGGGCTTTTTTGGGCCTGGTTAATATTTTCTGTTCCTGATTAATGTCCGTGGTGTACAGTGTTGCATTGTGGGAGTCTGAGTAAAAGCAACCCTTCCCCTTCCTGTGGGTTTACCTCTGCGACCTTGAAGGTTTATCATGGCCACGCACACACAACCTAAACATGTGCTGATGGTTTCCCAGCACCAGTGAGGGCCAGAGAACCTGTGCAGTCTTGAGCACGATGTTAGCCTGCCGTTAGCCCGTTAGCGCTCAATATCACAGGCTTACTATTTCATTTAATTCATTCAATTATACCCTCTTTTCATGTCAACTACCCCCCACCCCCTTGTATTGTGAGCTCGCTGCTGTAGTCCTGTTAAGATAAGAGCGTCTGCTAAATGCCTAAAATGTCAAATGTAAATGTACAGGTAACTGCCAGGTGAGCTCATATGTGCTGGTACCAGCCGTGGCGCCCCCCGACTGACACTCGTGGTACTGCACCCGTTTAAAGTGTCCCTCTTAACCCTTTATTATGGCTGTTACCTGTACATCAGGGCCGGATCTCCGCATAGGCCAACAAGGCCTGGGCCCAGGGCCCAAACGTCACATGGTGCCCGGAATTATGCTGAAAATATTCATATTGATATTATTTTTATTCTATTATACACACACGTACCTAATAAATATATGTTCATCTCGTCATAAAAAATAAATAACACAAATTCAATCATATCTCCAATCTAACATTACATCTAAGAACTCCATCTCCCAGAATGCCATGCTGGGGCCCCCAAAAACGGAGGCGGGCCTAGGGCCCATGAAGACCCGGCCCTGCTGTACCTGCTACTGCTACAGTACCTGGGGGAGGGGGGGGGCAGACTGTGTGAGCGACACTCTACTGTTCACAGCTGGGCTCTTTATGCCCCTTTTCCCTCCAACTTATTTCAAACGTAACTGTAAATGTCAGGCAGGTTTTCCACCAGCGCTAAGTTCAAGTAGCGGGTGTGACAGCAGGCAGTGGGCCAGTCACTACATATTTACATCGACTTTACGCTGATGTATTGCTCAGCTCTCTCTCAGCTCCGACTGCGTGCGAGCGCCTTGTTGGGCCCTATTTTGGTAAATTAGGACGGTGTCGGTAATGCAGACGCCAAGCGAAGACGGTGGCGCTTTAGGGCGTGTCTAATGCAATTTCGGTAATTTTGTGACTTAGGACGATAGCGCACCTCCGGCGCAGTTGTAAAAGAGGTTGGATTAACTTTAAAAAATACATGTGGGTGTGGTGGGGGTTTGGTTTCATAATGGCCAATCAGAAGACCTATTTTCTATCCCTTTAAGTACCAGTGCCTAACGCTATAGCAAATTGGCAATTTCCTGACATGGATGACAGTTTTGCGCTGCTGCGCCAGGAGCGCTTCTCAAAAGAGGAGAGCGAGGAGGTGCGGAAAAGTTGGCGCGCGAATCAGAGGGGGAAAACAATGCGCACATTAATTTGTTCTTTTCATGATTTGAGTTTATATTTTGAGACCTACATTGTTAAAAGAAAGTGTTTTATTTTACCATCTCTTTTTTTTCCTTATTTGTAGGCTTTCCAACTTAAAAAAACAGTTTATTTTCTTCTAACTTAATGTAATTGTTAAATGGAAAGCATTAAATAACAAACTCACAACTGCAACTAGGCCTGTTTCATTTATGTTCGTCATGCAGCGGGCCTACATGTGTCACCCTGGAGTGTGCATCACAAACCACCTGGATATTAATGGAGTGGACCCCCTTCCGATTCACATAAATGATACCGTGATCAGATGTGTGCAGTCAATGGCACCTTGCGGATAAAAATCCTGTTTAGTTCTCTGCTGGCTGTCGGGTGTAGGAAAAGTAATAAACTAATTTGCATGTTGGACAAGACTGGAAGAAACTGCATGTACAGCCAAACTGATAACCGTCTGGCCAACACCGGCTACCAAACCCAGGGTATTGCTCACAATATCGCCTTCGGCGTCCAATTATGTATTCCATTTTCTGGAGTGAAAATGGAAAGAATAAAACCCTTTCACATAAGAAAAACAAACTCAGCGGAGATGGAAAATATTCTGTTTGCGACAGACAAAACTGGCACTTCGCCTGCGCTAGGGCATAACGCTGCTTAGCGCCGCACGAAAATAGGGCCCGTTGTGTTTTTGCACGTGTAGGGGGGTCTGTCTGTCTGCAACAGCAACACACAGCTTCCTGTCACTTGTGAGCTACAATTACAGACCCTCCCGTTGATTGATAGCTCAAGTGTGTTGCTTAGCTGGCGACGGAATGTTCCTTATGTGAGTCATGAGTCCTTTGTTCTGATAAAGACGTGGGGATATATTTGTACGGATAAAAGTGGCAGTGATATTAATAAACATCTTCAGTGTAAAAATACAGTGCAAAAACCCACAGTGTAAAATGTTTAATAACACTTTTTGTATATGTATCCTTATTTAAAACTTTCTCAAACAGGTATGGTATGTCTATCGCTGTATTACTGCACTGATCTCTTGCGCAAACTATGATTGTTCCTACCATGTATTAATGCACATCTTGTAAGTCGCTCTGGATAAGAGCGTCTGCTAAATGCTTAAAATGTAAAATGCAAATAATCTTTGAAACATTACCGAGATGTTTAAATGATGTTCAATCATGTTATGATCTTGAGGTGGAGATGCTCTTAACCTGTAGCTGATGATTGGGTCGTCAGACAGGCCGTTATTGGAGCCGACCTCCCTAAAACTAGTACCTGCAGGCTCCGACGTCCAGGGCCAATAAGAATCCCGTAGGAAACAAGAACATCGATCCCGTTGGCATTAGAGATGCAACAGCTTGTCTCAGAAGATACCGCGTGATGGAGAAGTGGAGGCAAACGGGCTGGAGGTCAAACGAGGAAAATAAAACTCTAGTAAAAACAAGGTCATGCCCAGAATGTGTCTTATCTGAGGGCTTTGATATAAATATGATATATTGCTCTACTGTGTTCATAGCCCCCATTTTACGCTGCTCCCATAACAATCTCCCATCTATAATAATTCTGTAATATCTAATATTGATGTGAAAATTAATATTGACCTCAGGTGGGAAAAATCTATGCACGGTTTTTGTTGTGTTTTTTAATGAAAACAAAGTAAAATTCACTAATATCCATCCAGATACTCCAAATATTAGCTAAATATGAATCATGTCATGAATTACATGATTATCAATGACCATGAAGTCAACCCCCAACCCCCAAAAAATAATAAATAAACAATTTAAAATATTCACTGTATCAACGTGATGTCCTGTCCCACACATGGTTGTTATCCACTTCTCTCTCTCTCTGTGTGTTTGCTGAGAGGAGAATTGATTTTAAACAGACATTTAGCAAATATTTACCCCACAGGTGAACGGGTATTTACATTTACATGTGTAATTCTGTAGGCGGGAGGCACGTTTTTTATTGAGAAAAGCCCCATGAGCACAAGTTTACTGAGAAGCACGTAGGGAGTCTCCAGAACATGGGTGGGCCAATTCCGTCTCGAAGGAAGGAGTTGCTGCCCTCGAAAATGTTCTTGCCTTGGCAAGAAGGGCGGCAAGTTTGTGTGGGGAGGGTAAATCAAAATAAATAGAGGGTATAATTGGTCACTAAATTGGGAGAAAAATGGGAAAAAATCTGAAAACAAAAACCTCAAATATATCTGAAATCTGAAAATCACCAGTCTCCTCCTGATAACGTTCCAGCACCAATGTAGATGAATTCTTCTTTTGGCAAAAGGACAACTAATCCTCATGATTTTCCTGAGCATGAACAGCAAGCACCAATCAGAAGGCAGGGACACAAAGTACCATTCAGTATGTGGGGACACCAAGCACCAATCAGGAGGGGGGGTATTGACTGTCAGAGCCTCCCAGAGCTCTGTGGGAGGTTTTAAATATGTAACGAATCAAACATGTGCCCAGTTGATCAGGGGAGAGGGAGGAGCATGCTGGTGATGGTTGTGTTGGGACCAGCTCTCCTCATCTCCCACCCCACTAAGGTAAAATCACTTTGAGTTTATTTCAAAAGAGATGAAAAGCAATATCAGTGCAATTGATTCCTTCATTCAGTCCGCATTGATCTGATTACTCTCAGACTCACTCAATAACTCAATAAATCAGGATATTCTCTTTCTCTCACTCACTCACTCGCTCACAAACACACTCACTCACTCACAAACATACTCACTCACTCACTCACAAACACACTCACTCACTCACTCACAAACACACTCACTTATTCACTCACAAACACACTCACTCACTTACTCACTCACAAACGCACATCTTGTAAGTCGTCTGCTAAATACTTAAAATGTAAAATGTAAAATGTACACACACACTCTCTCACTCACACACAAACACTCACTCTCTCTCACACATACACACACACAAACACAAACTCAATCTCTCTCACACAATAAATAACTTCCTCTCTCTCACTCATTCTCGCTCTCTCACACACACACACACACTCACATACACACACTCACACATTCACACACACACACACACACACACACACACACACACACACACACACACACACACACACACACACTCACACACACACACAAACACACACTCACTCACTCACTGAAACCAGTGAGAGCAGAAACAGAGGCTTTGTCCCTGGTCCCTGAGGATAGACGTTCATACACAATTACAGAGCAACATCGACGACATGCTCAGCTTTAAATATCAACTGTCAAACCTGTGGATTTGCCAAATTGTGAATGACATTTAAATCACCTGCTCCTGGATTAATGTCGCTTTTTACGCTGAATGTGAAATGCCTTGGTGCATCCAGGGTTTTTTTTTCTTTCAAAGTCATTGTGACACTTTCATCTCTTCAAGACGGCCATCTCTTACATTTCGCATTCTGAGAAAAACATTTCCCTGGCAGCAGAGATTATAATCCATGTTTTGTAATAAAGCTCTTTCAGTCATATTTTGCACGGCGCAGACAGACAGAATCCTTTTCCGATCTTTCCTCATCCCCACACCCCCATTCATAAATGCTTCTCAGGAATTTCAACTTAAAAGTACATCAGTCAGTCGTGCTCCCAGTGTGGTTAGATTGAATTGGGCCCTGTTGCCGGTAGATACAGAGACACCCCTGAAGTCGGCCCTAAAAACACACCCAGCTCAAAACTTTACACCCCCCCCTTTCTGTCCCCACCCTGTCTCCTCGTCTCCGACAGAAACGCGCTGAGATTTTCCTTTAACCTCTCTCACCTTCTCTCTGCATCTGATTTATGTGAGAAGGAGCGAGAGAGGAAGGCCCCCTCAACACTTTTTCTGCCGATGATCCCCCAGCTTCCCCTGATTACTTCTCACCCCGCGCTCACCTTGTCTCCACCTGCCATCCCTCCATCTGTCTCCACACGCCCCCACTTCCGCCTTCCCCTAACCCCCTTATTCATTTACCCCCCCACTCTCTCT
>JAINUG010001527.1:0-21099 GCA_029706075.1 Aldrovandia affinis | reverse complement strand
TTTTTTTCTTCTGTCTAATCCGATGCGTGCCTCTGTCTGATGTGATCAATTTTCGAAGCGACTCATGTGTTACGTGGGAACTTTTTTGCTTAAAACTAGATACTTCAGATTATATGACATGTATATATTTAATAGAGAGCTGCTGCAGGGCAATCTTAAACCTTAAATAGTTTCTGTTCATACTTGTTATAGCTACCTTATATAGGCAAGCTCCGGCAGCACAATAAATGTGACTCTCTCGGCCTAAACCGACAGGTACTATTGACTTTATGAACTGTGCGCCTGGGTGACTCAAAGCTCTCCACTGTGCACAAGGGATGCTAAACAAGTGTTGAGATTGCACGTTGAGATTGACATCTTTTTTGTGTGTGAACTGGTACTGGCATATACCTAATATTGGCTACAGTCCAAGGCAATAAAGGGATAGCCCGCTAGTTACTATAATCTTTTCTTTCCTTTCAATTGATCTATAAATTAAATGTTTAGCTATCCTGGTTTTGCCTATAATGAAGTGCAATGGAAATATTCTTCTTTCTAAAAAATGCAATAAAATGGCCGTTACTACGTGTGGGTGTTTGTATGTATGTATTTGTGTGTGTATAAGTGTGTGTGTGTGTGACGGGTCACTTTTACTGCTGCACTCTACTGCTTCCACACATTGAACAGGACAGCCAGGTGAATCACAGGTTCTCTTTTATTGCTGGAACATAAAGTGGTATAGTGGGTCAGTGGTATTACAGCTGGCCAGGTCTCGGGATATAAACATGCTCTTCCGTTCAGCATATAGAACATTCTTGGCAAGTCTAACTCAAACATAATTAAACAGAAATACACATTAGGCTATGCCTATAAAACAAAACATAAAACCTACTTTAGCTTTTGTGATCGTATAGTGGTTAAACATTAGACGGTGTGCTACGGTATTATAAAACACAATACCCAAGGCTACAACTAAATCATATCTGCATAACATAACATTACTAACATTTGGCATCTATTACACTAATGAAACCATGTGATCCTTTTTATAATACAAAATACAAAATATAAAATCAATGACACACATACATTTAACTCTGCACGAGTGTCGCAGGCGCGGACACACGTGCACCTAGCTATGGCTAGTACAAAGCGACCATGCTCGCGGTGAGCTGGCTAACCTAGCTAGCTAGCTGCTTATCCGAATGCAGCTCATTCAAACAACATTCCGTTTCACAGAACCATATAAAACACAAAGAACTTTAGAAATATTACCTGGAACATAAAGTGGTATAGTGGGTCAGTGGTATTACAGCTGGCCAGGTCTCGGGATATAACATGCTCTTCTAGACACATGAAACAGGCGGCAGTTAGCATGCTGGTTCAACATGAAAAACGTTCTAAAACACTCTTTAGGGCAACATAAATTATCAACATAAATTATCGAGTGGACTCAAAATAGTCAACTTAAATCATGTAAATGCATTGCATGGCAAAATAAGACACATCTGCACGCCCAATCCTAGTTTATCCTAGTTTATCCCGGACCTGTTACAAACGTGACCTACCCGTTCAGCATATAGAACATTCTGGCAAGTCTGGGCAAGTTCACGCAAGACCCACGCAAAGACCCACTCGTCACTTCCTGGCAAGCTACCACCGGAGGCGTAGTTGCACCAGTTTTAACAGTAATTTAACTAACAACATTCTACTCCGTTACATACACCCCCCTTAAATTATGCCAAAATGGGGCAACAGGCACGAACACCTGTACAGAGACAGAGGATAAAACAGTAAGGAGAGAAGAAGAAAAAGAAAAAAAAAATTGTAAATCTCGAGCACTGATGTACCAAAAACTCAATATCATAAATTCTTCCATAAGAAGTGTGTAAGAACAGGGTAGTACTAAAACCTATGCTTATCACAGAGAAAAAGAGATGCCATCTACATCTCACAAAATTGTACATATCTTTGCCCTAATAAGATAATCTCATGACCTAAGTCACCAACCAGACTGGCAATCAAAACAAAATTAAAACTAGATGCACTACATCCCCATTGATGCTGCAATGAAACTAAACGCAGATCCTATAGGTTCAGCTTTACCCAGTCTCTGTCTAACATCTCACAAATAAGCCTATTTGGATTCTTAATGCTTCTCCCACATCTAGTGGTAACTGATGGAACTTGTGTACTCTGAGGACGTGCACAACTGACCTGTCCTAACTCAACCAAATCTGGAGGGTCACCAGAGGCAACGCTTCCGTCAACAGGTAAGTGTGCCGTGTCAAGTGATGTGTTAGGGGGCGCATCTATGATGTGGTCAGGTATAGAATCATCAGGGACACTGTCAGCAGCTCATCTGATTGGTCTTCCTCTGAGGTATCCACAGGTACGGCCTTCCCGACAGCATCTTCCTCCGGGCACTCGCACTCTCTGCTTCTGCTTGGACTGGTGACTGCATGAGCCAATCCATGGTGCGCACTTGAGAGTCCTCTTGATTATCCAGTGCAACAGAGGTCCGGGCACTGACACAGGAAGCATTAGACCGTGACTCTCCAAGGGATGTTAGGTCTCCATCTCCATCTTGATCCGGAAATGTCAGGAAATCAACTGGGAGCAGCATGTTCCTGTGCACAACTCTTTCCTTCCCTGTGACAGCATCCTTGATTCTGTACACATTGATTGTGGATCTCACTGACACCACATCGAAGGAGTCGAAACCCACCGGTCTGCAACCTTTCTCTTCCCTCTCTCACCACGATTGGCGAGCAGCACACGGTCACCCACAGCCAACGGCATCCCTCTGACCTTCGGTTGTAGATCTTGGCGTGGCGGTTTTGCTCCCGATGGCATTCTTCTGGGCAATCTGTGCAGCTTCAGAGAGGTCCCTCTTCAGATGGTGCACAAACTCATGGTGGCTGACAACGTTGGCATCCTCCAGGACATGATGGAACATGGCGTCGACAGGCAAGCGTGGGACTCGTCCGAACATCAAGTAAAACGATTGCAAAGCCTGTGGTCTCGTGTACCGTGGAGTTATAGCAGAAGGTCAGCATCTGAAGCATCTGTGGCCACCTGGACTTGCTCTTTGGAGGAAGAGCTCTTATCATGCCTCAAGAGTCCTGTTGAACCTCTCCGTAATGCCGTTACCCATGGGGTGGTAAGGAGTCGTATGGGATTTTGCACGCCTGCCATCTCCAGTAGATCTTTAAGAAGCCGACTTTCAAAATTAGCTCCTTGATCCGAATGGATTCTTTTGGGAACCCATAGATGCAGAAAAACTTGTCCCATAGACAGCGGGCAACCTGCTTCGCGGACTGGTTCCGGCAGGGAAAGGCAAGGGCTAGCTTCGAGAAATGGTCGGTGACAACAAGAACGTCAATGGTCCTCTTGTCGCTCAACTCTGCTGTCCAAAAATCGATACACACTAGTTCCATGGGAGCTGAGGTGCGAATGTTCTCGAGAGGAGCTCGGGCATGTGGTTCAGGAGTCTTTCCTAAGATACATCTCTGACAGCGCTCACATGATTCACAACGTCTCTCTGCATGCCTGTCCAGAAGAATCGCTTCGCTGGCCAGAGAAAGTGTTCTTGAGCGGCCCTGGTGACCGCGTCGTGAACTCCGTGCAAGACTTGTCGCTTCAGAGCCTCTGGGGTGACAAACTGATAGATCTTCCTGTCCATGCGACGGTCTCTCTTCACTCTGTAGAGAAGTCCATTGCGCACCTTCAGCTTCTTCCAGTGTTTCAACAGCCTGAGTACACAGCTCGACTCAGCTGCTCTCTCGCGTGCATTTGGTCTCCTATGCCGCTGCACATAGAAAAGGACTCTGCTCACTACAGCATCTTGTTGCTGTACATTGTGCAATTGACTGTGTGGAATGACAATGGATGGATCTTCCTCAGGCAGCTGCAGTAACTCTGGGCTTGTGCAGAGCAGCTGAGAGACACCACCAGTGCGATGGGCATCCATGACTGCTGACACCTCTTCAGTGCTCATGGCACCTCCAGAAGGCAGGCAGGGACCTTGTTCGTGGCTCAGAATTTCATCAGCCTGATCGTCCGGTGGTCTGCAGGCGTTGACAGTTGGTGGTCAGTCGGAAAGCATCCTGCACCATACCGGTGACAACTCCATTGACTTCATTTAGCAAAGACAGGTAAGTCTCCTTCACCAGGCGATGACTCACACAGGACCGAACAAAAGGTTCGCGGCTCAGAGCATCAGCGACGGTGTTCTTAGGTCCTGGAACATACTTCAGGTCAAAATCATACGCTGCGAGCTTAGCCACCCACCTTTGTTCACATGCATCCCACCTGGGTTTTGTCAGGATGTAGGTCAAAGGGTTGTTGTCTGACCATGCTGTGAAATGCACCCCTTTCAGCCAGTGGGAGAACTTGTCGCATATAGCCCACTTCAAGGCCAGGAACTCAAGTCTATGAGCTGGGTAGTTCAACTGGGCACGTGACAGTGTCCTGCTAGCAAAGGCCACTGGTCTGGCAATCTTTTCGCCAGGCTGGAGCTGGGAGATAACGGCGCCGATCCCATCAAGCAGGCGTCCACTGCCAAGATGAACGGCTTCCCAAAGTCAGGATGGGCCAGTGTCACTGTGTGTAAGAGATCGTGCTTCAGGGTGTCAAAAGCAACCCGACACTCGGGTGTCAGTCGTCTGGTGTGAGCTTTACAGCGCGGTGACACTTTTCTTTGATTTCCATCCTCTCCGGGCCTTTTCTCCAGCCTTCTGTTCTGAGAGAAGCTTGAAAGGGGCCTAGCCTTAACGGAGCAGTCCTCGATAAAGTGCTGATAATAAAGCACCATACCTAAGAAGGACCGAATCTTCTTCTGAGAAGGAGTGACACCATCACTGTCCATCAGATCAGACACCTGTACTTGGCCAATGGCCTCAACCTTCCCAGGGTCCGTCTGCACTCCTGACCCAGTGATGACATGCCCAAGGGAAGCTCACAGTCTTCATGAAAGTAGCACTTTTAGGAGCCAACTTGAGGTTGTGTTTCTTCAAGCGAGGAAAACCATCTCCAGGCGCTCAAGTGCTAGCTGTTCCGTAGGGGCAAAGACCATGAGATCATCTAAGTAGCATAATGGACTGGTGAAATTCTCATCCCCAAGATGGAGAGCATCATCCGCATGAATGTAGCTGGGCTGTTTGACAAACCTTTGCGGCATCCGTTATATTCATGCAGGCCAAAGGGAGAGGAAAAGGCTGTGTACCTCTTATGGTCTTCATGCAGAGGCACATTGTAAAGCCGGAGGTCAGGTCCATGGTGGAGAAGTAGGCGTTACCACCAAGTGCGGCGAGTGTATCAGCTTGATGAGGCAGTGGATGTGCGTCTCTCACCGTCTTTGCATTGAGACATCTGAAGTCTGTGCGAATCGCGGGTCTCCGTTTTCTTCCACACAAGAACTAGTGGTGAGGCATATTCACTGTTGGATTTTGAATTATGCCTTTCTCTTCCATGTCGTTGATGGCTGTCCTCAGCTTTTTCGTAGTGGTTCGGCACTCTACGATAAGGCAGGCGGAATGGCCTTTCGTCTACTAGATGTATCTTGTGCACAAAGTCAGATGCCTCTCCACAGTCCAACTTGTGTCATTGAAAAAGATTGGCTCGTACCTCTCAATGATTTGGCAAAGCCTCTCTCTCCACAGGTCAGGAACTTCACGCATCAGGTCAGGTCCTGTAGACCGAGCTCATCCAACGCCCTCCTGACATCTTCCTTGGACCTCGTCACGGGCACCAGTCACGGATTGAGAAAAGCCTGAATGTGGTCAGGCTGGGACAGATCTTCGAAGCGGCAATGCAGGGGAACATCTGCCAACTTTGTGTTTCTCTTCAACACTACCCGGCTCACTGGTGGGGTTCATGACCTTCATTGGTAGCCACCGATCGCCCCATTGGTGTAACAACTCTGCCGGCGAGAACCTTACTTGATCTGCATCTAGACTGGAGTTGGTTCCACAACCACTGTACTGCCCACTGATATTGGCGCTGGGCTTGAGAGTTTGCCCACACAAGATGCTCACTCTGCGGCTGTAGTGTCACACACTGTTGTAACCTCAGCGTGCCAACCTTGTCAGGCACTGTGTCACCTCTCTCACCTCTCTGTGTTGGAGAAGAAGAAAAGCGATGACCCAGTCCTCATCACTGCCACCACTGGGTTCGGACACCAGTAAGCCAATAGCTGTCAGTCTTTCTCATCAACTCGGATCTTCTTAATGGCATTGCTGCCCAGTATCATGTCATCAGTCTGTCCAGAACCACAAGCATTGGGACAACCATCTTGCAGTCATACACCACCACATCCACATTATACATAGCCTTAGGTATAACACGATGACCTCCACATCCAATGATGGCGACATCGTCAGCAGGACATCCTCTCAGGTCTGGGTTGTGCTGCTGCAGAACTTGCTTCTGCTGCTTCGCTCAGTGTGCATGCCATGGAACCACTGTCTATCATTGCTTTCAGAGTGACATTTGCTGCTGAGACAGTGGTGTAGAATAAACTATCAGACTTCTGGACTCTGTGTTGACCTTGAAATATAACAGTCGTGTTTGAGGTGCTTTGGAACTAAAGGACTTGTATGTTGACTCATAATCATCTGTATCTTCTGTGTGGAGGGTCCTTAACAGGATCTGCACCGTCCTCCCTGGATGCAGACCCTTCAGTTTCCGGCTGTGCAGGCTGGCCAGACTTCAGCAGGGGGCAGCTGCGTCTGGGATGGTCAGCCGAATGACACTGGAAGCAGAGTCTCTTGTCACGGCAGTGAGTCAATGCAGAGTGTGCAGCGTCACCACACACAGCATGGCAGGTTGTTCAGACCCTCAATCCTGGGAGTCTAGGCTTAGACTGCCTGTTTGACATGGCTTAGGCTGGAGTAGAGTTCTGTAATAGGACTTTCTCTAACATTGAGATGACACGCTCAGGCAAAGGACTCAGGCACCTTGGCCCATGAGAGTCCTGTTTGTCAGGTGACGACACTTCAGTGCCTGACATTTCAACCATGTTCACGTGCACATTCTCATTGGGCTTCCTACTCACTGCAGGCAGCACCCCTCGAACTAACCTCAGTGTGGTATTCATCCAGCACATCTTGGACCTCTTCAGCAGACCCTTATCGATCGTCTTCGACCTGAAGGTCATGGCAAGCTCTTTGGATGGACAATTCTGATGAACATCGTGTCACTTCAGCATGGGCAGTCAAGTGTTTTACCTTGTTCTTTGGGCGGTCAGTGGCGACATCTGCAACCTGATTGAGCCTCAGCCAGTAGTCATACGCATCCTCACCACTCTTGGCAATGTGGTGTAAAAAATCTGCCAGAGGAAGGGCTGAACAGGGGACAGCAGCAAAGTGCCCTCATAAGACCATAGATGGCCTCTGGAGTCTTAGTAACATCAATGCCACTGTTCCTCGTCCCAAACTTAACAACATCTTTTGCTCTGCCTCTGAGATGTGTGATATCTCTTCTGCTTGATGCTCTGTTCTGATATTTGCTTTCTTTATATAACTCCTCACTATGTCTTCCCACTCATGCACATTCACTGTATCTGTTCTATCCCCTCTGAAGGTTGGAGGCTCCTTCACCTTCCTGTGAGGCACCAACTGTACTTGGGACAGGTCCAGACTCTGAGTGGATGTGTTGAATGGGTATGGCCTGCGTGTGTGCAGTGCTAGGTGTGGGTGCTGTTTGTATCGGACTCAGGCGTGCAAGTATGCTATCCGCCAGCTGCTGACCAGCATCTCTTATTATTTCACCCATTTGACTCACTACATCAGGTAACTGGGAAGTAGGGATTTGGTGTGGTAACAGTACCCTGTGTGTGCTCGGTGTATGCTCAACGTGGTGGCTCTGAGAAGGAACCCCGTCCCCACTAACTGGGAGGGCCTCAGCGGCATTCCGACTACCCCCGACATGAACATCACCCCCTGAACAGGACTATCAAACCCCCAACACTCCAAAACCCCTACACTCTACCAATACTAGCGCAAGTGGCGTGCTGGAAATACAGGCCTGGAGCTCATACTGAAATATCATTCAACAAAACAGTATCAAACATGGTCAGAAAAAAAAAAACTAGTAAAAGAAAAGTGTAACAGCAAAATTAAAAAATAAAAACACTGAGATCATATATACAGTAGACTACTAAGTGAGCTGTAGCGAGACACCATGCTGCCCGTCGGACAACATGCAGAAACCGTCTAGTAGAATGGTCGGTCGAGTGAAGAGCCATCTTCCAAAAAATGATCGAGTCACGGCACCAATGTGACGGGTCACTTTTACTGCTGCACTCTACTGCTTCCACACATTGAACAGGACAGCCAGGTGAATCACAGGTTCTCTTTTATTGCTGGAACATAAAGTGGTATAGTGGGTCAGTGGTATTACAGCTGGCCAGGTCTCGGGATATAACATGCTCTTCCGTTCAGCATATAGAACATTCTTGGCAAGTCTAACTCAAACATAATTAAACAGAAATACACAGTAGGCTATGCCTATAAAACAAAACATAAAACCTACTTTAGCTTTTGTGATCGTATAGTGGTTAAACATTAGACGGTGTGCTACGGTATTATAAAACACAATACCCAAGGCTACAACTAAATCATATCTGCATAACATAACATTACTAACATTTAAGCATCTATTACACTAATGAAACCATGTGATCCTTTTTATAATACAAAATACAAAATATAAAATCAATGACACATACATTACGAACTCTGCACGAGTGTCGCAGACGCGCGGACACACGTGCACCTAGCTATGGCTAGTACAAACGACCATGCTCGCGGTGAGCTGGCTAACCTAGCTAGCTGGCTGCTTATCCGAATGCAGCTCATTCAAACAACATTCCCGTTTCACAGAACCATATAAAACACAAAGAACTTTAGAAATATTACCTGGAACATAAAGTGGTATAGTGGGTCAGTGGTATTACAGCTGGCCAGGTCTCGGGATATAACATGCTCTTCTAGACACATGAAACAGGCGGCAGTTAGCATGCTAGTTCAACATGAAAACGTTCCTAAAACACTCTTTAGGGCAACATAAATTATCAACATAAATTATCGAGTGGACTCAAAATAGTCAACTTAAATCATGTAAATGCATTGCATGGCAAAATAAGACACATCTGCACGCCCAATCCTAGTTTATCCTAGTTTATCCGGACCTGTTACAAGCGTGACCTACCCGTTCAGCATATAGAACATTCTGGCAAGTCTGGGCAAGTTCACGCAAGACCACGCAAGACCCACTACGTCACTTCCTGGCAAGCTACCGGAGGCGTAGTTGCACCAGTTTTAACAGTAATTTAACTAACAACATTCTACTCCGTTTACACCCCCTTAAATTATGCCAAAATGGGGCAACAGGCACGAACACCTGTACAGAGACAGAGGATAAAACAGTAAGGAGAGAAGAAGAAAAGAAAAAAAAAATTGTAAATCTCGAGCACTGATGTACCAAAAACTCAATATCATAAATTCTTCCATAAGAAGTGTGTAAGAACAGGGTAGTACTAAAAACCTATGCTTATCACAGAGAAAAAGAGATGCCATCTACATCTCACAAAATTGTACATATCTTTGCCCTAATAAGATAATCTCATGACCTAAGTCACCAACCAGACTGGCAATCAAAACAAAATTAAAACTAGATGCACTACATCCCCATTGATGCTGCAATGAAACTAAACGCAGATCCTATAGGTTCAGCTTTACCCAGTCTCTGTCCTAACATCTCACAAATAAGCCTATTTGGATTCTTAATGCTTCTCCACATCTAGTGGTAACTGATGGAACTTGTACTCTGAGGACGTGCACAACTGACCTGTCCTAACTCAGCCAAATCTGGAGGGTCACCAGAGGCAACGCCTCCGTCAACAGGTAAGTGTACCGTGTCAAGTGATGTGTTAGGGAGCGCATCTATGATGTGGTCAGGTATAGAATCATCAGGGACACTGTCCAGCAGCTCATCTGATTGGTCTTCCTCTGAGGTATCCACAGGTACGGCCTTCCCGACAGCATCTTCCTCCGGGCACTTTCGCACTCTCTGCTTCTGCTTGGACTGGTGACTGCATGAGCCAATCCATGGTGCGCACTTGAGAGTCCTCTTGATTATCCAGTGCAACAGAGGTCCCAGGGCACTGACACAGGAAGCATTAGACCGTGACTCTCCAGGGATGTTAGGTCTCCATCTCCATCTTGATCCGGAAATGTCAGGAAATCAACTGGGAGCAGCATGTTCCTGTGCACAACTCTTTCCTTCCCTGTGACAGCATCCTTGATTCTGTACACATTGATTGTGGATCTCACTGACACCACATCGAAGGGAGTCGAAACCCACCGGTCTGCAACCTTTCTCTTCCCTCTCTCACCACGATTGGCGAGCAGCACACGGTCACCCACAGCCAACGGCATCCCTCTGACCTTCCGGTTGTAGATCTTGGCGTGGCGGTTTTGCTCCCGATGGCATTCTTCTGGGCAATCTGTGCAGCTTCAGAGAGGTCCCTCTTCAGATGGTGCACAAACTCATGGTGGCTGACAACGTTGGCATCCTCCAGGACATGATGGAACATGACGTCGACAGGCAAGCGTGGGACTCGTCCGAACATCAAGTAAAACGGTGCAAAGCCTGTGGTCTCGTGTACCGTGGAGTTATAGCAGAAGGTCAGCATCTGAAGCATCTGTGGCCACCTGGACTTGCTCTTTGGAAGAGCTCTTATCATGCCTCAAGAGTCCTGTTGAACCTCTCCCGTAATGCCGTTACCCATGGGGTGGTAAGGAGTCGTATGGGATTTTTGCACGCCTGCCATCTCCAGTAGATCTTTAAGAAGCCGACTTTCAAAATTAGCTCCTTGATCCGAATGGATTCTTTTGGGGAACCCATAGATGCAGAAAAACTTGTCCCATAGACAGCGGGCAACCTGCTTCGCGGACTGGTTCGGCAGGGAAAGGCAAGGGCTAGCTTCGAGAAATGGTCGGTGACAACAAGAACGTCAATGGTCCTCTTGTCGCTCAACTCTGCTGTCAAAAATCGATACACACTAGTTCCATGGGAGCTGAGGTGCGAATGTTCTCGAGAGGAGCTCGGGCATGTGGTTCAGGAGTCTTTCCTAAGATACATCTCTGACAGCGCTTCACATGATTCACAACGTCTCTCTGCATGCCTGTCCAGAAGAATCGTTCGCTGGCCAGAGAAAGTGTTCTTGAGCGGCCCTGGTGACCGGCAGCGTCGTGAACTCCGTGCAAGACTTGTCGCTTCAGAGCCTCTGGGGTGACAAACTGATAGATCTTCCTGTCCATGCGACGTCTCTCTTCACTCTGTAGAGAAGTCCATTGCGCACCTTCAGCTTCTTCCAGTGTTTCAACAGCCTGAGTACACAGCTCGACTCAGCTGCTCTCTCGCGTGCATTTGGTCTCCTATGCCGCTGCACATAGAAAAGGACTCTGCTCACTACAGCATCTTGTTGCTGTACATTGTGCAATTGACTGTGTGGAATGACAATGGATGGATCTTCCTCAGGCAGCTGCAGTAACTCTGGGCTTGTGCAGAGCAGCTGAGAGACACCACCAGTGCGATGGGCATCCATGACTGCTGACACCTCTTCAGTGCTCATGGCACCTCCAGAAAGGCAGGCAGGGACCTTGTTCGTGGCTCAGAATTTCATCAGCCTGATCGTCGGTGGTCTGCAGGCGTTGACAGTTGGTGGTCAGTCGGAAAGCATCCTGCACCATACCGGTGACAACTCCATTGACTTCATTTAGCAAAGACAGGTAAGTCTCCTTCACCAGGCGATGACTCACACAGGACCGAACAAAGGTTCGCGGCTCAGAGCATCAGCGACGGTGTTCTTAGGTCCTGGAACATACTTCAGGTCAAAATCATACGCTGCGACTTAGCCACCCACCTTTGTTCACATGCATCCAACCTGGGTTTTGTCAGGATGTAGGTCAAAGGGTTGTTGTCTGACCATGCTGTGAAATGCACCCCTTTCAGCCAGTGGGAGAACTTGTCGCATATAGCCCACTTCAAGGCCAGGAACTCAAGTCTATGAGCTGGGTAGTTCAACTGGGCACGTGACAGTGTCCTGCTAGCGAAGGCCACTGGTCTGGCAATCTTTTCGCCAGGCTGGAGCTGGGAGATAACGGCGCCGATCCCATCAAACGAGGCGTCCACTGCCAAGATGAACGGCTTCCCAAAGTCAGGATGGGCCAGTGTCACTGTGTGTAGAGATCGTGCTTCAGGGTGTCAAAAGCAACCCGACACTCGGGTGTCCAGTCGTCTGGTGTGAGCTTTACAGCGCGGTGACACTTTTTCTTTGATTTCCATCCTCTCCGGGCCTTTTCTCCAGCCTTCTGTTCTGAGAGAAGCTTGAAAAGGGCCTAGCCTTAACGGAGCAGTCCTCGATAAAGTGCTGATAATAAAGCACCATACCTAAGAAGGACCGAATCTTCTTCTGAGAAGGAGTGACACCATCACTGTCCATCAGATCAGACACCTGTACTTGGCCAATGGCCTCAACCTTCCCAGGGTCCGTCTGCACTCCTGACCCAGTGATGACATGCCCAAGGAAGCTCACAGTCTTCCGCAGAAAGTAGCACTTTTTAGGAGCCAACTTGAGGTTGTGTTTCTTCAAGCGAGAGAAAACCATCTCCAGACGCTCAAGTGCTAGCTGTTCCGTAGGGGCAAAGACCATGAGATCATCTAAGTAGCATAATAGACTGGTGAAATTCTCATCCCCAAAGATGGAGAGCATCATCCGCATGAATGTAGCTGGGCTGTTTGACAAACCTTGCGGCATCCGGTTATATTCATGCAGGCCAAAGGGAGAGGAAAAGGCTGTGTACCTCTTATGGTCTTCATGCAGAGGCACATTGTAAAAAAGCCGGAGGTCAGGTCCATGGTGGAGAAGTAGGCGTTACCACCAAGTGCGGCGAGTGTATCAGCTTGATGAGGCAGTGGATGTGCGTCTCACCGTCTTTGCATTGAGACATCTGAAGTCTGTGCAGATACGCAGGTCTCCGTTTTTCTTCCACACAAGAACTAGTGGTGAGGCATATTCACTGTTGGATTTTGAATTATGCCTTTCTCTTCCATGTCGTTGATGGCTGTCCTCAGCTTTTCGTAGTGGTTCGGCGGCACTCTACGGTAAGGCAGGCGGAATGGCCTTTCGTCTACTAGATGTATCTTGTGCACAAAGTCAGATGCCTCTCCACAATCCAACTTGTGTCGTGAAAAGATTGGCTCGTACCTCTCAATGATTTGGCAAAGCCTCTCTCTCCCACAGGTCAGAGACTTCACACGCATCCAGGTCCAGGTCCTGTAGACCCGAGCTCATCCAACGCCCTCCTGACATCTTCCTTGGACCTCGTCACCGGAGCACCAGTCACGGATTGAGAGAAAGCCTGAATGTGGTCAGGCTGGGACAGATCTTCAGCGGCAATGCAGGGGAACACATCTGCCAACTTTGTGTTTCTCTTCAACACTACCGGCTCACTGGTGGGGTTCATGACCTTCATTGGTAGCCACCGACGCCCCACATTGGTGTAACAACTCTGCCGACGAGAACCTTACTTGATCTGCATCTAGACTGAGTTGGTTCCACAACCACTGTACTGCCCACTGATATTGGCGCTGACGCAGGGAGTTTGCCCCACACAAGATGCTCACTCTGCGGCTGTAGTGTCACACACTGTTGTAACCTCAGCGTGCCAACCTTGTCAGGCACTGTGTCACCTCTCCACCTCTGTGTTGGAGAGAAGAGAGAAGAAGCGATGACAGTCCTCATCACTGCCACCACTGGGTTCGGACACCAGTCGCCAATAGCTGTCAGTCTTTCTCATCAACTCGAGGATCTTCTTAATGGCATTGCTGCCCAGTATCATGTCATCAGTCTGTCCAGGCACCACAAGCATTGGGACAACCATCTTGCAGTCATACACCACCACATCCACATTATACATAGCCTTAGGTATAACACGATGACCTCCACATCCAATGATGACGACATCGTCAGCAGGACATCCTCTCAGGTCTGGGTTGTGCTGCAAGAGGCTTGCTTCTGCTGCTTCGCTCAGTGTGCATGCCATGGAACCACTGTCTATCATTGCTTTCAGAGTGACATTTGCTGCTGAGACAGTGGTGTAGAATAAACTATCAGACTTCTGGACTCTGTGTTGACCTTGAAATATAACAGTCGTGTTTGAGGGTGCTTTGGAACTAAAGGACTTGTATGCTGACTCATAATCATCTGTATCTTCTGTGGGAGGGTCCTTAACAGGATCTGCACCGTCCTCCCCTGGATGCAGACCCTTCAGTTTCCCGGCTGTGCAGGCTGGCCAGACTTCAGCAGGGGGCAGCTGCGTCTGGGATGGTCAGCCGAATGACACTGGAAGCAGAGTCTCTTGTCACGGCAGTGAGTCAATGCAGAGTGTGCAGCGTCACCACACACAGCACATGGCAGGTTGTTCAGACCCTCAATCCTGGGGAGTCTAGGCTTAGACTGCCTGTTTGACATGGCTTGGGCTGGAGTAGAGTTCTGTAATAGGACTTTCTCTAACATTGAGATGACACGCTCAAGAGCAAAGGACTCAGGCACCTTGGCTTCGCGAGAGTCCTGTTTGTCAGGTGACGACACTTCAGTGCCTGACATTTCAACCACGTTCACGTGCACATTCTCATTGGGCTTCCTACTCACTGCAGAGGCAGCACCCCTCGAACTAACCTCAGTGTGGTATTCATCCAGCACATCTTGGACCTCTTCAGCAGACCACTTATCGATCGTCTTCGACCTGAAGGTCATGGCAAGCTCTTTGGATGGACAATTCCTGATGAACATACGTGTCACTTCCAGCATGGGGCAGTCAAGTGTTTTACCTTGTTCTTTGAGGCGGTCAGTGGCGACATCTGCAGCCTGATTGAGCCTCAGCCAGTAGTCATACGCATCCTCACCACTCTTCGGCAATGTGGTGTAAAAGTCTGCCAGCGGAAGGGCTGAACAGGGGACAGCAGCAAAGTGCCTACGCAAAAGACCATAGATGGCCTCTGGAGTCTTAGTAACATCAATGCCACTGTTCCTCGTCCCAAACTTAACAACATCTTTTGCTCTGCCTCTGAGATGTGTGAGTATCTCTTCTGCTTGATGCTCTGTTCTGATATTTGCTTTCTTTATATAACTCCTCACTATGTCTTCCCACTCATGCACATTCACTGTATCTGTTCTATCCCCTCTGAAGGTTGGAGGCTCCTTCACCTTCCTGTGAGGCACCAACTGTACTTGGGACAGGTCCAGACTCTGAGTGGATGTGTTAGTGGGTATGGCCTGCGTGTGTGTAGTGCTAGGAGTGGGTGCTGTTTGTATCGGACTCAGGCGTGCAAGTATGCTATCCGCCAGCTGCTGACCAACATCTCTTATTATTTCACCCATTTGACTCACTACATCAGGTAACTGGGAAGTAGGGATTGGAGTGGGCGTAACAGTACCCTGTGTGCTCGGTGTATGCTCAACGTGGTGGCTCTGAGAAGGAACCCCGTCCCCACTAACTGAGAGGGCCTCAGCGGCATTCCGACTACCCCCCACGACATGAACATCACCCCCCTGAACAGGACTATCAAACCCCAACACTCCAAAACCCCTACCTCTACCAATACTAGCGCCAAGTGGCGTACTGAAATACCCAGGCCTGGAGCTCATACTGAAATATTATTCAACAAAACAGTATCAAACATGGTCAGAAAAAAAAAACTAGTAAAGAAAAGTGTAACAGCAACAAAATTAAAAAAATAAAACACTGAGATCATATATACAGTAGACTACTAAGTGAGCTGTGTGAGACACCATGCTGCCCGTCGGACAACATGCAGAAACCGTCTAGTAGAATGGTCCCGGTCCGGGGTGAAGAGCCATCTTCCAAAAAAATGATCCGAGTCACGGCACCAATGTGACGGGTCACTTTTACTGCTGCACTCTACTGCTTCCACACATTGAACAGGACAGCCAGGTGAATCACAGGTTCTCTTTTATTGCTGGAACATAAAGTGGTATAGTGGGTCAGTGGTATTACAGCTGGCCAGGTCTCGGGATATAACATGCTCTTCCGTTCAGCATATAGAACATTCTTGGCAAGTCTAACTCAAACATAATTAAACAGAAATACACGGTAGGCTATGCCTATAAAACAAAACATAAAACCTACTTTAGCTTTTGTGATCGTATAGTGGTTAAACATTAGACGGTGTGCTACGGTATTATAAAACACAATACCCAAGGCTACAACTAAATCATATCTGCATAACATAACATTACTAACATTTCGGCATCTATTACACTAATGAAACCATGTGATCCTTTTTATAATACAAAATACAAAATATAAAATCAATGACACATACATTACGAACTCTGCACGAGTGTCGCAGCTGCGGACACATGCACCTAGCTATGGCTAGTACAAACGACCATGCTCGCGGTGAGCTGGCTAACCTAGCTAGCTAGCTGCTTATCCGAATGCAGCTCATTCAAACAACATTCCCGTTTCACAGAACCATATAAAACACAAAGAACTTTAGAAATATTACCTGGAACATAAAGTGGTATAGTGGGTCAGTGGTATTACAGCTGGCCAGGTCTCGGGATATAACATGCTCTTCTAGACACATGAAACAGGCGGCAGTTAGCATGCTAGTTCAACATGAAAACGTTCCTAAAACACTCTTTAGGGCAACATAAATTATCAACATAAATTATCGAGTGGACTCAAAATAGTCAACTTAAATCATGTAAATGCATTGCATGGCAAAATAAGACACATCTGCACGCCCAATCCTAGTTTATCCTAGTTTATCCCGGACCTGTTACAAACGTGACCTACCCGTTCAGCATATAGAACATTCTGGCAAGTCTGGGCAAGTTCACGCAAGACCACGCAAGACCCACTACGTCACTTCCTGGCAAGCTACCACCGGAGGCGTAGTTGCACCAGTTTTAACAGTAATTTAACTAACAACATTCTACTCCGTTACATGTGCACATGTATATGTATATGTATGTGTGTTTGTGGATGTCAGTATATGTATATATCAGTGGCGGGCTGTGCATTTCACACCTAGGCCTTCAGTAGTGCTCTGCCCAGTGGCGTAGCGCAGTAACGGTGCCAACCTTTCACCGGTTTCATTTTCCGCGGACGGGGTGGGTTGGTACACGCGAGAGAAAGCTGAGACCAGTTTATTTATTTCGCGGACCGGGGGGGGTAGCACCTCCGTCTGAATCGATCCACCCCTCAATAACTATTTTATGGCTATAAAAACCATCTTATTCTTATTATGCAGAAATGCAGTATAAACATGGGGCTATGGGGACGGTGTAGGGACAGGACATAACAGAGGAAGACGGGGGGGGGGGTCACTGTCCCCTCTCACAGACCCAGGCCTGCCTCATCACAGCGGGTGAGAATCTGTGCTTACAGAAAGACAACTCACTGCTGCCACCAGAGAGACACGGTTCTCTTCTCACCACGAGACCGGATCGGCAGAACCAGCCTGTGTTCAGTGTGGGATAGTTATGCTATCTATAACATTTTGTAATGCAGCCTGCTGTGCCATGTTATTATCTGCCTTGCATGCTGGCTAGCTTGTTATTAAAAATTGAATGATACAAAGTTAATGTTAAAGACTAAGGTGATTAGCTATAATAAGTTAGCCACTTCATTAAATCATACAAACACACTGATCATAATAAGAAAAAGCGCTAGCTGCCCTGTTTTATGATCGCTATTTTTATTCGAGTCACAGCTCATGTTTATTACATAAACTTAGCTGGTTAGATAGCTAGCTAAACAAGATCGTAACATGAAACATCAATAATAACCTCATGAAATTGCAATATTATTTAGGAAAATAGCAACATTTTACTCACCAAATATCCTTATTATTTGTACACAAAATCCATCCTCCTTTCTTTCCTCAAAAGAGTTCAATTACTCTGTCGTACAGATTATCCGTGCTGTTTCAATTCCATCAAGAAGTGCTTTTCTATCGCCATCGAAGCTAATGCTGAAAGTCGAGTCTGCCCTGAGGTATTTCTGGCATAAGTTTTAATTCGCTTTAGGCTGAAAATGTCCGCTCAAATGTCTGAATCACAGACTGATGTTAATTATATTTTGTCCATGAATACTTATTAAATAATAAATGGTCTTCCAAATGGTCACGTGTATTTTCATATTAAAGCATTTAACCAATCACATTACATCATAGTCAGACACTCTCTGACTATCCAATCAAAGGGTGTGAATACGCTGACGTACCTAGGCCTTCTAGAAGGCCTTGGTGTCTCCAACTCAAAATTTGATTGGTTGAAGTAACAGTTTGATCAACACTTATTTTATGCTACAGGGCCTTCAGAATTGATTGTGAAGGCCTCCAGGCAGATTTATTTGACCGTGGCAACAAATGATGGCTGAAATGTGATTGGTTAAATGCTTTAATATGAAAATACACGTCTGGACGCAGCGCAACCAGGGGAAAAGCCATGAAAGGAAGCGGACAGACCATTTGGAATTATTTAATAAGTATTCATGGACAAAATATAATTAACATCAGTCTGTGATTCAGATATTTTTTAGGCCAGCAGAGAAGGCCTTGCAGGCCCTGACGGCCCACCACTGGTATATATACGGCTATGAGTATAAAAGAGGTGCCTGCTTCCTACCTTTTCTCCCGCCCCCTACCTCCTCACAGCTCACTCAATTGCTTTGATACTTTATTGATAACCATCCAAGCTAGGGTGAGGGGGTTTTATGGCCCTTAGAAGGATGGGGATCAGTGCACCTCAAATACGGCACTGGGATAGGTTTTGACACATGAGTACAGTGTGTGATGCGCCCTCCTGTTTTTTTCTTTGAAGAAATGCAGGGGAACTTTGACTCTCCCCTTCTTTCTTATTTTAGTTTTTTTAATGTTTTACTTTATATGTGTTTTGCTGGGTGGGAATATGTGGGGATCTATGGACATTATTGCCTTTTTTTCCACAGGACTCAAATCCTTCTGCATCACTCAAATGTCAGTTGATGGTTTCTAATACATATGACTGACCTCAAGTTTTTAAGTTTTAATGTGAAGGGATTGAATATTCCTCACAAGCGAACAAGTGTCCTGGATTTCCTCCACAGGAAAGGCATCGACTTGGCGTTTATCCAAGAATCCCACTTGCTGCGTAGTGATATTAAGCGTTTAGCCAATAAATTTGATCATACAATTGCTTCATCCTCTGATAACACCAAAACAAAGGGTGTGGCTATACTCTGTAGACGCGAATTAAAATGTGATCTTTTGGACTCTTGGTCTGATGATAAGGGGAGGATCGCTATCGCTAAGATCTGTATACAAGGTAAAAATATTGCATTAGTATCAGCATATGCTCCCAATAAATATGACATGGCGTTCTATAGCCTTTTAACTAAAACCCTTCTGGAATTAACTGATTTTAGATTAGTAGTGGGCGCTGATTTCAACGCCATATGGGATTATAGGATGGATAGGACCGGGGTGATTGAGGGCAGAGACCAAAGTTTGGCCTCTGAAGTGCTACGTGCTTGGGCAAATAGCACAGGTGTGGTTGATCTCTGGCAATTGGTAAACCAATCTTCGAAGGACTTTTAATTTCTCTCTGCTAGACATGGCACGCTTTCAAGAATAGATTTTATTTTTGCTTCCAGAGACTTCTTTTGCGATATAAAAAATGTGACCCTTCTTCCCATGGCTCTTTGGGATCACGAGGCGGTGTTTTGTACTCCCTTTATTCGCTCAGCCTTAGCTAGGGCGCCTAGATGGCCTTTTAACTCTACCCTCCTTGATAATGAATCATTCTTAGAAATCAATAAGGGTTCAGTTGATGATCCAAGAGTGTTATGGGATGCTGTGAAGGGCTCCATCAGGAGTAACTCCACACCAGCACGTACTAAAAAAATCTAGAGACAAAATTTGCAGTATTAGATGCTTCTTTACAGCTCAATTTCAATGACAGCATAGCACTCCAACGTGAACTGGTCAAAAATGAAATTAACTCACTACTCAAACAACGGTCAGAATTCCTTATCCACAGGACAAGACAACAATACTATTTCAACAGCTCTAAACCCAGTCATCTGCTGGCAATGAAACTCGAAAACTTTGCTGATATCCCATCCATTAGGCCCAAAGAAGGGACTGTCCATTTAAATCCACTGCAAATTAACTTAACCTTCCGTTGTGTAAATGTGTATTAATGCACATCTTGTAAGTCGCTCTGGATAAGAGCGTCTGCTAAATGCTTAAAATGGAAAATGTAAAAATGTAAATGTCTTCTATAAATCTGTTGATGTGTTACAGTATGTCTGTCATTGTAAATGTGTGCTTTGGCAATATGAGAGTCATCATCTTGTCATGCCAATACATTTGAATTTGGGAGAAAGAGAGAGAGAGAGAGAGGGAGGATGAGAGAGAGAGAGAGAGAGGGAGGATGAGAGAGAGAGAGAGAGAGAGAGAGAGAGAGAGGGAGGATGAGAGAGAGAGAGAGGGTGTATTTGGTGGTGGTAGCACACACCCACTCTGTCTACTTCCCTCTGCACAATACTCTCATTTATTCAGTTCTCTCCGGGAACATAGACACACACACGCACAGTCTCTCTCTCTCTCTCTCTCTCTCTCTCACACACACACACACAACCGTCCCGTGGACCATGGCTCTGCACCTGGAATTTCAGGAGGCGGGGGTGAGCGCTGGGCTCCAGATCTGGAGGGTGGAGGGGACGACGCTCAAGTGCTTCCCCGAGTCCCTGCAAGGGAGCTTCTACATGGGGGACGCCTACCTGGTCCTGAACACCGTGATGGAGGAGGGCGTCTCCTACAGCCTGCACTACTGGCTGGGTGAGTGACCCACATCCCCGGGGGCTCGCCCCAAACCAGCGTCCGCTCACTCCTCACTGTCTGCCCGCGTAAAACCGCTGCTCTCATTACTTACAGGAGATAATACTGCACAGTGATTACATTATACTAGAGTCATTATATTACATTAGATAATACTGCACAGTGATGACATTATACTAGAGTCATTATATTACA
>JAINUG010001526.1:0-21178 GCA_029706075.1 Aldrovandia affinis | reverse complement strand
CAGCAGTGGCACTGCACTCATTAATGCCTACTGCCATGTTGGTGTGTGTATTCCTGAACGTAATGTGCACTGCTCTTAATGTGCTACAGATTTTAACCTTTCTGGAATTTGAAAAACTGAAAGCTCCTGTTGCTAAAAATGCTGCTACGCCATGCTCTGCTGTAGCCACATAGACCCAAGAATGAAAACCGGGAAAATAAAAATAAAACTCCTGAGGGAGCAGATGTAATAACCCCAATGTTAATAAATCCAATATAAGGAAAATGGTTTATTAAAAACCAAAAGCAAACATTTAAAAAAATGTTGGAAAGTGCGCCAAATTGTAAAGAATTGAAAGCTGAAAAATGTTTAAGCTGGTGAAATGGAAACAGTTTCTGTCTGCCTCTCTCACTCCTAGCAGCCCCCACCTTTCCAGATTTCGTTTTCTGTGGCTCTGTTGGCCAGCTGCCAATTATTTTCCTCCCTCTAAATTGACCCCCCTTCGCGCGCACTCTATTTCCGGCCCACACCAAAATATTTTCTCTTTTCTCTCGCTGGGCATTTACAACCGCGGAACTTTCAAAAGTAAGGTTGTGCCCACACGCAAAAAAAACAACAGCTCTAGAATATCTTTCTCAAGGAAACAAAATAAATAAAAGCTGGGAAGGGTTGTACTTAATTCCGGAGACCAGGGAAACAAATAACAAATCAAAACAGATGCAAAGATTAAGCATTCAAGTAAGAATGCTTTAAAGTGCTGCTTAGAAGTTTTTCTGTCAGAAGTTGATTAGCAGTTAGCTTCTTAGAATCTGTCTTATTGTTTCAGGTGTAAACGTTCGTCTGTAGTGGAGCGTTCCCTGAGTAGTGGGTGGTGCTTGTTAGCCAGTTGATTGTTGTCTATTGTTATCAGCTGGCATTCGCCACTTAGTGCTTAGCAGCACTCAGCTATATAAGTAACCATAGTTGTGGAAAGCGGCAGCTTTTCGCTGCAGCCTCCCCGTGCGAAGACTCAGTGGACAAAGACAAAGGAGTGTAGGGCAGTTCACAGAACTATGCTCTGAAGTAACCCCAAAGAGTGCGAACTGTGTTTAGGTTGCCAGCAGGGAGCCAACGGGCGAGAACAATGGTATTGCCCCAGACGTCTCACACTGATCCTGCTGTCTCATCAAAACAGGACACGGTGGGGGCTGTTCTCAGGACTTGACCACATCACTGAGTTTAATGTGTTATACTGTAACTTATATGTACAGTATAAGCATGTTTGGTGTTGTTGGAGAGCTGATGTAATGAGCAGTGTGTTGGTTTCATTGATGATGTGGTGCGGGTGGCGCGTACTGAGGATCTCAGAACACCGTTCAAAAGTGAATGGTGAAAATGCAAATGATCTGCAGTCAGCGGCCGTCTGTGAGACTGGCGGTGTGATGCTCGTACAGAAATAGCGCAGGAAGTGGTTCCGTTTTTCAGTGATTATGTCCTCCTGGTGTTTGATGGTTTCTTTTGATGTGTAGGTATATAGGGGGAAAAGTGGCATACATCGAGGAGATTCGTATTACGACCTCCTGCGCAACTTTCGCGTATAGCCGTTTTTGTATTCTTACATTACGCAAATTCTGTTTGATGTTTTTCTGCAAGTCCGGCTAATAAACATTTTCATACCAAAGCATCTCTCATGAATCTAGACTGCAGTTACATGTTGTGGTTTTAAGATTAAAGTTAACACACACACATAGGACGTTGTACTCCGTAGCCGCCTATAAATTAGTGCCGTTGCAAGATACGCAACTGTATCCTTGCTAGGCTTTACACAGGCCAAAGGTACGTCTGCATCTCATACAGAGATAGCAACACGTATAGAGCCACACTACGCGAGACGAGAGACTAGTCTCTCAGTTGCCTATACGATTCTAGCAGTAACAGTTAACAGAGAGAAAAGCTAACATACATTGGAGTCAGATAGAGTTGGAGTTAATTAACCTCCATTTAATCCCGTTCCGGTAACATTTACATTACATTTTACATTTTACATTTTAAGCATTTAGCAGACGCTCTTATCCAGAGCGACTTACAAGATGTGCATCAATACATGGTAGGAACAATCACAGTTAGCGCACGAGATCAGTGCAGGAATACAGCAATAGACATCATTGCAGGCATCTGCGTACCATACCTGTAACACCGGGAAGGAAAAGGTATTTTACAATGTTTACAAAATGTACAATTTTTTTTTTTTAATTTTTTAAATAAAGAGTATAGTGTTGAACAAGTAGACAGTGGTGAAGACAATTTAGCTAGATGGACAGAGATCAGGGGTAGTGGAGTCTGAAGAGGTGGGTTTTGAGTCTCTTGCGGAAGATTGAAGTGATTCCGCAGTCCTGACCAATTGCGGGAGGTCGTTCCACCAACGAGGGACCAGGACAGAGAAGAGGCGAGACCGCGAGGAGCGGCTGCCAGGCGCCCGGAGGGATGGGGCAGTCAGTCTGCCAGCGGAGGCGGAGCGGAGAGGTCTGGACGGGGTGTAGGGTGTGATGAGTGACTGGAGGTATGGGGAGCAGTACCTCTGGCCGCTTGAAAAGCAAGCACCAGTGACTTGAATCTGATGCGTGCTGCGATGGGGAGCCAGTGCAGAGAGGAGAGTAGAGGGGTGACGTGGGTGAACTTCGGCTGGTTGAACACCAGGCGAGCAGCAGCGTTCTGGACTAGTTGCAGTGGCTTGATGGCACAGGCCGGAAGGCCTGCCAGCAAGGAGTTGCAGTAGTCCAGACGTGAGATCACCAGGGCCTGGACCAGGAGTTGAGTGGCCTCTTGGGTGAGGAACGGTCGGATCCTCCGGATGTTGTGGAGGGAGAAACGGCAGGTCCGAGTGATCGCTGCAATATGGCTTCGAGAAGCACAGCTGGTTGTCCAGGGTTACCCCAAGACTCCTGGCAGACTGGGACGGAGACACTATGGAGCCTTCCACGGTGATTGATGCATCAATCATCGGGGAGCCCTTCGCTGGGAGGAAGAGCAGCTCTGTCTTCCCCAGGTTCAGCTTCAGGTGGTGGGTGGACATCCATGCGGAGATGTCAGCCAGGCATGCAGAGATCCGTGCCGGGACCTGGGTATCAGATGGAGGGAAGGAGAGAAACAGTTGAGTGTCATCAGCATAACAGTGATAGGAAAACCATGAGCAGAAATAACAGAACCAAGTGACTTGGTGTACAGAGAATATAGGACAGGGCCTAGCACCGAGCCCTGCGGGACACCGGTAGAGAGGGTGCGGGAGAGGAGAGGGATCCTCTCCAGGCCACCTGGTAGGACCGGTCAGCCAGGTAGGACTCAAACCATGTCAACACAGATCCAGAGATTCCC
The DNA here is from genome assembly GCA_029706075.1 of Aldrovandia affinis. Taxonomy (NCBI): domain Eukaryota; kingdom Metazoa; phylum Chordata; class Actinopteri; order Notacanthiformes; family Halosauridae; genus Aldrovandia; species Aldrovandia affinis. The sequence continues at coordinate 17,848 of JAINUG010001526.1, read as the reverse complement.
ATCTCGACGAGAGATGAGAGCAGGATCCGGTGGTCCACGGTGTCGAATGCCGCCGACAGGTCGAGGAGAAGGAGGACGGAGCTAAGGGATCGGGACTTAGCGATGTGAAGAGCCTCTGTGACCGCAAGGAGAGCAGTCTCTGTGGAGTGGCCTGCTCTGAACCCAGATTGGTTAGGATCAAGCAGGTCGTTCTGTGAGAGATGAGCAGACAGTTGATTATAGACAGCCCGCTCTAACGTTTTGGAGAGGAATGGGAGGAGAGAGACAGGTCGGTAGTTAGAGATGACAGCAGGATTCAGAGAGGGTTTTTTGAGGAGGGGGACAACCTGAGCACATTTGAGGGAGGAGGGGACAGAGCCAGAGGAAAGATAGGAGTTAATGACATTAGAGACAAAGGGGAGGATGTCCATAGCAATGGACTGGAAGAGGGGGAAGGAATGGGATCAAGAGGGCAGGTGGTGGGACGGTGGGAGAGAACAAGTTGAAGGATGTCAGAGTCAGGGAGGGGTGAGTAGGAGGACAGAGGAGTGGGAGGTTTAGGTAGCGGGATGGGAGAGGGAGAGGTTGGGGGAAGGAGTTGCGAATGAGAAGGATGAGAAGTCATCGGGCGGTTATAGAGGAGGGGGTGGGGGAGGAGGAGGGGTGAGGAGAGAGGAAAATGTAGCATAGAGTTTATGTGGGTTGAAACAGAAGATTGAATTTTAGAAAGGAAAAATGCAGACTTAGCAGAGGAGAGGTTAGCGGAGAAGGAAGCCAGGAGTGTGTGGAAGTCAGACAGAGCTGCAGGGGATTTGGATTTTCTCCATTTCCTTTCTGCCGCACGCAGCTTCAGTCGGTTAGCCCGAATGGAATCGGTTAGCCAGGGGGCGGGGGGGTGGAGACGAGCGGGTTTAGCGGATAGAGGACAGAGTAAGTCAAAGGAGGAGGAGAGAGAGGAAAGTAGGGTGGATGATGCTACTTCAGCAGGTAGCTGAGAGAAGGCATCAGTAGGGGGAAGGGAAGATAGGACAGTAGCTGACAGGGCAGCGGGTGAGAGAGTGCAGAGGTTGCGACGGACAAGGACAGTGGGAGCAGGTGAAGATGGTTTAGGGACAGAGGGGAGGGGGAGGGAGAAGGACAGAAAGGAATGGTCAGACACATGTAGAGGCGATACCGTAATGTTGGGTGAGGCACAGTTCCTGGTGAAGACCAGGTCCTGTTGGTTACCGGCCTTGTGGGTGGATGGGGATTCAGCCATGGTGAAGTCAAAGGACTGAAGCAGGGGGAGGAATGCAGAGGCCTGGGAGGACTCTAGCTGCAGGTTGAAGTCCCCGAGGAGTAAGACGGGAGTGCCATCCTCAGGGAAGGCACTGAGTAGGGCATCCATCTCGTCTAGGAAACTCCCCAGTGGACCTGGAGGGCGGTAAAGAACAATGATGTGCAGTTTACATGGAACAGTGACAGTGACAGCATGAAATTCAAAGGAGGAGGGGGAGAAGTGAGGAAGAGGAACAATACCAAATCTCCACAGGGGGGAGATCAGTATACCTGTCCCTCCACCTCTACCTGAGGGTCGTGGAGTGTGGGAGAAGGTGTAGGCGGCAGAGAGCAGCAGGGGTGGCCGTGGTTTTGCGGAGTGATCCAGGTCTCCGTAAGCGCCAGGAACTGCAGGGAGAGTAGTGAGGCCTGGACCGAGATGAAATCAGCCTTCCGGACAGCGGACTGGCAGTTCCATAGTCCGCCAGCTACCACCACGTCAACACCGGGAGATCTAGGAGGGTGGATGAGGTTGGACAGATTACGGGTGTGGGTAGAATCTCTCCTTCTAGGCAATCTAGAAGAGGAGACATGGACTGGGATAGGGAGGAAGCATGTAGTGTTAGATGCAGAGGAAGTACAACAGGGAGATACAAAACTATGATACTTACCTTGCGGCGAGCACTCCCTAGCTGGCCCCCCTCGGTGGACTCCTGCAGGTAGACTCCTTTGTCTTTGTCCGCCGAGTCTTCGTTCGGTGAGGCTAGGAAGGTGAGGCTGCCGCGAAAGCTGCCGCTATCCACAACTATGATTGCTTATATGTGGCGAATGCCCCCTGACAACAATAGAGACTAATTACCAATTCCTTACATTAATCAACTGCAAACACGGGTGCTAAGCCTGTTAATCAAAACTGGTTGAAACGCTAAGTATCAATCAAACTTTAAGTAACACTAAGTTAAGGCTACACGCTATACTTCCACACTCGGACACGTCCGCCATTTGGTGTGTTCGGGTGGAATCTTACAGGATTCTACAGGAGTCTACCTGCAGGAGTCCACCAAGGGAGGCCAGCTAGGGAGTGCTCACCACACGGTAAGTATCATCACCTGCCTCCACTGTCCTTGTCCGTCGCAACCTCTGCTCTCTCCCCCGCTGCCAACTACTGTTCTATCTTCCCTTCCCCCTACTGATGCCTTCTCTCAGCTACCTGCTGAGGAAGCATAATCCACCCTACTTTCCTCTCTCCCCTCCTCCTTTGACTCACTCTGTCCTCTATCCGCTAAACCTGCTCATCTTCGACCCCCCACCCCCTGGCTAACTGACTCCTGGATACCTTTTCCTCTAACCTCTCCTCTGCTAAGTCTGCATTTTTCCTTTCCAAGATTCAATCTTCTGTTTCTAACCCTCGAAAACTATACTCTACGTTTTCCTCTCTCCTCACCCCTCCTCCTCCCCCACCCACCTCCTGTCTAACCGCAGATGTCTAGCACGCATCAGATTCACATCACTGGTGCTTGCTTTTCAAGCAGCAGGAGGTACTGCTCCCCCATACCTCTAGTCACTCATCACTCCCTACACCCCAGCCAGACCCCTCTGCTGTGGAGGATCATTAACACCGTCAAGCAGGTCCTGTGGGAGACAGGGGACATCAAGGTCTACCAACAACAAACAGTGGACCTGGTCACTCTCTGGAGTAGGATTGAAAACCTCCTCCAGGATGGTGTTTTGGTGGACTTTTTGAAGGACGAGAGAGGCGAGGAGGAAATGGGGGGCAAGCCACTGGAAAGAACTCATGATATAGCTCACCCCCCCAGAGGAGGCATGCCAACCTCCCAAGCACAAATTCCTTTTTTCTTCCTTCATGCTTTTAAACATTTGAGTTTCCTTTTTTCTTGATTTAAGCTTATATATGTATTTCCAGTCCTGTCCATTTTATATGTAGTCTAAATCTGTTATGTTGTGCCCGTCTTTGCAAAATGTATGTTTGAACCCATTTTTACCCGAATACCTTTTTCGTTTTTCTTTAGTTGGAATGCCAACTTTTAGATGAAATTAATTGTTATATTGTAAAGAATAAAAAAGAATAATAATGAATACTTTTGGTGAACGAAAGGAACTGATTCACCTCCATGTAGGATTCCCAGGATCGCAATGGAAATAAGTCATGTGACTTTATTGCGATATCCTGACAAATCTTTTAGTACTGTATGCACATTTGTGTATTGTATTTTTTTATTTGTCGAATAAAATCAATCAATCAATCAATCAATCAATTCATTCCTTTGATTAATCTCTCAGTAAATAAAGTTGGGAACTGCCATTCATTGAAACTCCCATTTAACCATTTCCACCATTGGGCTCTAGTTTGTAGTAGCAATTAGCCAACAGCACTGAACCACTCTGAGCCCCTCCCGTCGGGATGACCGAAAGTAACAACATTTCAGTAACTTCAGTTCCTGAACTGAAAGCGGCGAGGACCGAATCTGTGAAGGAACTGTAACTGGATATGCTTTCGTTCCTCAGGTCCAGGCAGGTCCGGATCCGGAACGAGAGACTATGTAGTCCTTGCAGCTCTATGTCTCTCCCTCCCCATAATGTCTTCATATTGCAATGACGAACTTGCCTGAGACTGAGTATAAAATTTAAATCAAGTCGCGAACTTGGTCGTCTCAAATCAAGAAATGAAACACATAATTATATTCCTATATACAAACATAATATGCTAGGCTATATGAATTTATCACCACTTTGTTGATAATTCTAGAGGTCAACATTGTTTTAACATTGATTTTTCGTTTCACATTTAACACAAAACACAATATATTCCATCATACTTGCCAACTGCGCACATCACCAAAGTAAAGGAAGAATGTAAAAATAAAGACAAACATGGACATTTAAGGATGTAGTCAACACTCATAAGTCACTCCTGCACCCAGCACACCTGCACCTGTCCATATACACATTATAGTTTGTTGATTATTTTATTCCACACACTATCAAATTGATTCAATTTATTTTTGTTCTCTGCTAGAGATTTTTCCATATTTAAATAAAATGATATTGAGATCCTCCACTGTTCCATTATTGGAGATGTTGGGTCTTTCCATTTCTTTAAGATTAGTTTCTTTATAATCAATGATAACAATAACATGACCCAGCCATGTGGATATATTAGGTTATCTGTATATATGGAATATATACAGTTCTCTCTGGAATATACATATGATAGGTGTAAAAGTAATGGAAATGTTAAGTGTTTCAGATTTCATTTCTCAACCTGCTGCCATAGTTGTTAGACTACTTAGCATTCCCCAAAGGATTGTATAACAGTTCACACAGATATCTGATACCTTGTAATCCATTTTTTAAATCCGATCTTGTGTGCAATACATTCTCATCATTAGTTTATATTGGATTAATCTCATTAGTGATATTTAAACAGTTTTTCAATTTCCTCAGCATCCTTAACTTGTAAGTCTTGATTCCATTTACTGTATATTTTTAGTCAGTATATTTTCACTGGTTTTTGATTTGACCAATATTTTATACGTTTTCCCTATAAGCTTTATTTAATCAGAGTCAAAAACACTTGTTCTATTTCACTGCTGCTGTTTGGATATTCCAAATCATATTCTTCAAGTATCCAACTTTTAAGGTGTAGATATTTCCATGTTTCAGCATCAGTTAAATAGTAAGCCTTTTTGATTTCTGGGAAGGTAATTAATGAATACACAATTCTTCTTTAGTTTTTGCAGTCGCACCGGCGCAAAATTCCGAGGGCGCAAAATTTCAGAAGAAGAAAAAAAAAAGTAAATAAATAATAAAGTAATAATAAATACAAAATAGCATGCCCTCCCCCTCACACAGAAAATTCAATGTTCAAACATTCTACATAGTTTTTCAACATGACAGACTGGGCAAATGAAAGTTGCCTCGTAACATTTTACAGTATTTTCTCGTTAATTACAGCCATAGGCTACTCATGTAATCCTTATCGGTGAATTAGGCTACATTATGCCTATCATGATTTCCTGTTTGGAAATACCGGTACTGTAATGTTCCATAACTTGCATTTCAAAAATCATAATTTAAAAAATGCATTTGTTTTCACTGAGTTGCAGCTGGCGCATAGATAGCCTCGCTCCCTTCCCCCACCCGCCTCGTCTTCGTGATTCGTGTGACTTTCGAAGTACCGTTCCCGCCAATTTAGTGTTCCAACACAAAGTTAAACGTGGTGCCGCAGCCAGTTTGTGCGTGAAGTTCGATTGTTCAGTGAATTGTGTTGTTCTCTGGCATGTTGACAGGTTAGTTTCGTTTTTTGCTGTGAATGATAGCCTAATTGTTTTGTGGATGCAATAGTCATTTCTTATCATTCCTTCTTTTGTTTCAACCCGATGTTAGCTTAGCAGCTACGAGCTCAGTAATCAGATGGTTAGCCTAGATATTCTAGCAGACAATGCAATGTTGCAGAACATCAGGCTTAACAGATATTTTCAAATACATGTCCGGTAATTAATCCACACTACATATGATCGCTGTTATAGTAGTAAATTCACAGATTATAGTGTTCTTTACGGCACTTTAACTTTCTCCATAGCTATGCTATGTGTTGCTGCTATGGGAAAACGATCAGAAACAATGCTAGCCTATGTGTGCGAACAGCCTTTTTCCAAGGAAAAATTGGTTGTAGGCTAGGCTACAACTTGTAGCTGACTGTGTAATTGAGTTCCGGATTTAACTAATGTTATTTTATTTTGGCGCTTCATACAGTGTGGATTATACCGGACATGTAGGCTATTGGAGATAACACTGCATTGTCTGATAGAATATCTAACCAGCTGATTACTGAGCTGGTAGTTGCTAAGCTAACGCCACATGACGTTATCGTGATGATCCATTTTTTTCTCCTTACAAAAAGCGCTCTAGGCAGCGCTTTTTCCATATAAACAAGACATTTAGAGCGCCGTGGTCTTAAATGCGTAATTTGTGATTGTTTATGTAATTTTTGTATGCCATGATTGAACCACATTGGAAAAGAGTTTCCCCATGGGGACAATACCTTACCTGACCTAAACATTTACAAAAGTGAAAAAGTTATTATACATGAAGCAAGACATAATGTTATTTTTCTAACATTTTTCACAGAATACTACACATCTACACATTCCCTGTTAGCCATGATGCCAAATAAAAAAGAATCAGGTGCACAAGGCAGGAAGAGGAGGAAGATAGAGCAGGAGCAACAAGCTAAGCTAGCTGGAAGCCTTGACATAGATATGTTACAATTCCCGTGCGCAGCAGCGGTGCCTGTGTCCCTGTGCGAGCGATTACGAGAGACTATGGCCGTAACCCAAAAATGCAGGCTTTTCAAGGGCTGTCTGGTTTTTTTTCCACCATATGTCTGCGATATAACGTAGTTGAAAACTCGATCCTCCATCTTGTTTCCGAAATTTGATTAAACATTGCTCGGTTTGGTCATACGCTACACTTCAGAGTCAGACTCGTGTTTAGTGCTTTCAAAATGATATATCTGTCGTGGAAATTAAAACTCAGCGGGATCAGAGAGAATTCCTTTAAACAGTATTAAAGCTTTAATTACGAGCAGCTGCACGGAGACCCGTGTCACGCAGGACAGCTAACCTCCCACCTTCAAATTCAAATGGATATTTATATCCAACACAACGGAAGGGGAGGGAACAATCACAAGGGGGAAGTAACAGGGCGTTAACTTACAGTTAAATGGAGCTATGGGCTAACATGTTCTTTATCGCCCTCCAGTTGTTCTTTATCGCCCTCCAGGTCCACTGGGGAGTTTCCTAGACGAGATGGATGCCCTACTCAGTGCCTTCCCTGAGGACGGCACTCCTGTCTTACTCCTCGGGGACTTCAACCTGCAGCTAGAGACCTCCCAGGCCTCTGCATTCCTCCCCCTCCTTCAGTCCTTTGACTTCACCATGGCTGAATCCCCATCCACCCACAAGGCCCGTAACCAACTGGACCTGGTCTTCACAAGGAACTGCGCCTCACCCAACATTACGGTATCGCCTCTACATGTGTCTGACCATTCCTTTCTGTCTTTCTCCCTCCCCTCCCCTCTGTCCCTAAACCATCTTCACCTGCTCCCACTGTCCTTGTCCGTCGCAACCTCCGCTCTCTCTCACCCGCTGCCCTGTCAGCTACTGTCCTATCTTCCTTCCCCCTGCTGATGCCTTCTCTCAGCTACCTGCTGAAGTAGCATCATCCACCCTACTTTCCTCTCTCTCCTCCTCCTTTGACTTACTCTGTCCTCTATCCGCTAAACCCGCTCGTCCCCCCCCCCCTGCCCCTGGCTAACCGATTCCATTCGGGCTAACCGACTGAAGCTGCGTGCGGCAGAAAGGAAATGGAGAAAATCCAAATCCTGTTGCTCTGTCTGACTTCCACACACTCCTGGCTTCCTTCTCTGCTAACCTCTCCTCTGCTAAGTCTGCATTCTTCCTTTCTAAGATTCAATCCTCTGTTTCCAACCCACGTAAACTCTATGCTACGTTTTCCTCTCTCCTCACCCCTCCTCCTCCCCCACCCCCCTCCTCTATAACCGCCGATGACTTCTCATCCTTCTTTCACGAGAAGGTTGAGGTCATTCGCAACTCCTTCCCACCTACCTCTCCCTCTCCCATCCCGCTACCTAAACCTCCCACCTCTCTGTCCTCCTTCTCACCCTCCCTGACTCGGACATCCTTCAACTTGTTCTCTCCCACCGTCCCACCACCTGCCCTCTTGATCCCATTCCTTCCCCCCTCTTCCAGTCCATTGCTATGGACATCCTCCCCTTTGTCTCTAATGTCATTAACTCCTCTCTTTCCTCTGGCTCTGTCCCCTCCTCCCTCAAATGCGCTCAGGTTGTCCCCCTCCTCAAAAAACCTCTCTGAATCCTGCTGTCATCACTAACTACCCCATCGCAGCACGCATCAGATTCAAGTCACTGGTGCTTGCTTTTCAAGCGGCCAGAGGTACTGCTCCCCCCATACCTCCAGTCACTCATCACGCCCTACACCCCGTCCAGACCCCTCCGCTCCGCCTCCGCTGGCAGACTGACTGCCCCATCCCTCCGGGCGGCTGGCAGCACGCTCCGCGGTCTTGCCTCTTCTCTGTCCTGGTCCTCGTTGGTGGAACGACCTCCCGCAATCGGTCAGGACTGCGGAATCACTTCAATCTTCCGCAAGAGACTCAAAACCCACCTCTTCAGACTCCACTACCCCTGATCTCTGTCCATCTAGCTAAATTGTCTTCACCACTGTCTACCTGTTCAACACTACTCTTTATAAAAAAAAAAAAAAAAAAAATAAAAAAATGTTAAATACCTTTTCCTTCCCGGTGTTACAGGTATGGTACGCAGATGCCTGCAATGATGTCTATTGCTGTATTCCTGCACTGATCTCGTGCGCTAACTGTGATTGTTCCTACCATGTATTGATGCACATCTTGTAAGTCGCTCTGGATAAGAGCGTCTGCTAAATGCTTAAAATGTAAATGTAAAATGTACATGAAGATATAACAGGTTGTTAGAACAGCCCTCCAAGGGTCTTAAACCAATGGGAAGGAGGGGAAACGTTACAAACGAACAACTGTTCCTTTGTTGTTGTGGCGCGAAAAGCCTTTTGTCTCTGACTTCTGTGGCGCTGCAGTTTCACACCGAGTTAATTTGTTTCTACTGTTCACCTCTGTGGATGTGGTCTAGCATCCCAACTTGATACAAATTTCTTCCTCCACAATCCCCCCTTTTGTGCTATTTCCAACTTGTGTAGACACTCCGTTGGTGCCTAGAGCTTTTGACCCTCATCTCTGAGGGATATGGGTTTGTATATAGAGCTGGAAATAGCCAATAGCTTTTGTGGGAGAGCTCTTTTTATTTTTATTTTTATCCACCTATTTGAGGGAGACACTTACAACTCAGTGTGAGGTTACCCGCTATCATGGGAGATTGCTACACCTCTCACATGGGGCTGAATTAGTTCGCTGTTCTAAACAGCCAAGCCCTCACAGGTCTACCCATTTTTGCCAATTGTATGTTTGCCTAACAAACATACACAACAACCTGATCCATTTCCAGCCTGTTTTACCTTCATGGCTAACATTAACAACATAAATGATATATCTATAACATTAACGGTGTGCTATGGTGTGTGTATTCTTTGTTACTTCTTTTCTTGCGATCTTCACTGGAACCTCTAGGTCCAGATTCAGCGGCTTCGTACTTTTTTTCCTGGGAGGCGAGAGGTTATCTAGCACGTGCCCTCCTCAGTACTCAACTTCAACTTCCCTTTCGTCTGGGAAGGGATGGGCCACGCAGGCCAAGAAACAGGAACAAAACGGTGCTGCATCTGGAGGGGGCTTCCCTTCGTCATGTAGTGGTTCCAGGTGGGCTGGCTTTTGCACTTTACTGCTGGATCCCAGTCGCTTGGCTTCGGGGAGTGCCGGGTGAAGTCATCCTGGCCGTCTGGAGTCATCCTGGCCATCTGGGTCTCCTCCACCTGTTACTGTAAAACCCCTATGCAATTTGTTAGCATCACACAATACCTTATCCTTGCATCATCCATCAGATGCATACCCATGTCTCCGACTGGATAAAAGTGGTGATGCGTGCTGGTGCCGTGGGTGCCGAGTGGAATTCTGGTGGTGGAACCTGGTTAGGCTGCAGTTCGTAATAAAATCTTTGATTTCATTTATACCTTAAGGGGGGAGGATATGAGGCCTGTTTTGCTGGTGCTGGATTTTCCACATCGAATTGTTGACATGTGATACAATTTTCCCATGTCTGCTGTGCTAGCACGGTAATTTTGGTTTAAAGATTTTCCCAATCCCAGTTTTTTTTACAGGCTGCCATCATTCCCCCTTTGCTCACATGCGTCACACTGTGATACATGCGAGCACAGTACAGCAATAGGCTGATTGGCGCAACCGGATGGCCAGTCCGGCAGCACCACAAGCCATCTGAGTGACGGTAGCAATCATTGCCGGCCCATGTCCAATCTTTGATTGCGTCTAATATATATATTTTTTTGGGCTTGCTACGTCTACTTGTGAGACAAGCATTGGCAATGATGGAAACCTTCGGAATAAAACCAAAAACATACAAATCAGTATGAACACATGGTACAACATATTGCGTGGAACAGCACAACGTAAAACACTTTGTCAGTCATCCCTTCTCCGTAAACGGTACACCGTTTCAGAATGCTCTACCTCCATCTGGAAAACAACAGGGTCAACAGGGGTTACTGCAAAAGTGAGTTAGTGGCTTAACAGAGTCCGATGTGCAATCATTAATCATCAAGATCTCCCCATCTAACTGGACGGACACGCACGTGTACACACACATATACATACATAGACATACAAATGCGCACATTCACTCAGTCCTATTTACACTGGTATTCATACCCTAATTTCTAGGGCTGTTCCTGACTAAAACGAATTTCGGCCGACTAACAGCCGTCCGTTTTTTTTCCGATTGGTCGGAACCTTTTTCCCTTATACAAGTTTTTATTTTTCTGCGCGACCTAAATAAATCTTGGTCGACCAACAGCCCAACGATCAAACAACCGATGAAATGGGGTCACTCGTACTAATTTCCAAGATTTATTTCATCTTGGAGTCACTTGTTTTTAGGTATATACGTAATTATTATTACTATAGTTTTCCCAGGAGTTTCTGACACGACCTAGACCCAATTCTACTGGGATATAGCCTCCTTTATGAATACTATTATTTACCCTAATTTTCCGTGGTAGTTTAAACATTTTTGTAAATATTTCTTTTCATTAAACGCCTGTGGTTTCTATCTTTAATCAACAATAAAATCGGGTACATAATATACACATAATCCAGGATGCTACCACGTGATCTGTCAGTTATACCCTCGATCTTAAATCAGCTTTGCAGTTACTATAATGATGCTTCAAAATATTACTGCTAGCTTAATTTAACCATCATTAAACACAGCATGCTTTGTAGATTGAAGCTGACACTCGAGTTCTGCTTTACCATAGTGTAGCTATGCGTTAAAACCGCACTTCCGTAGAGTTCACTCGAGCATCGTTAAATCTACTTACGGAAATATGTTTTACCTCAGCGAATATTAGGTTAGTTGGCTACAGGTTTAGCGAGAATGATCAACATTGTCTATATCTTTACTGATCAGTAGCACAAACTTTGAATAGGACCCTTCCGCCATTCAAGTTCACAACACGCATGCACGGTTTTCCGGACCGCTCCAGGCCGACATTACCCGAGCTGTCCGTGACCCTCCTTCGCTCAGTTCCTCTTTCCATTCAAATACTTCTAAAAGTGGCAATGACATGGCATTGCCACAAAAGTTACTCCAACCCCATTTGTAACACCAAATGGAGGTAATTGTGCTACTGATTTATGCGACCTTAGCCACATATACATGTATGGATACAAAAAATTACCGCTCAGACTAGCTTCCCATTTGAATCACCGTTAGCCCGATAACCTTCGCTATAGAGGTACATTTAGCATGCAAAATCTTAATGTCCCCACCCAAAACCGGATTGTGCCCACTTTCCACTCCCCCTCCTTTTCTTCCCTAGCGGCCCCCTCCCCCAATGTGTTCTGTCTTAGTAGACTACATTTGGGAGACAATAGAGCCTCCAGGGGGGGTCTTACGGCTCTGCTTACAGGAAGACAGGGGTGTCTGGGGGGTGGTATGTCGCAAAACCAGTTTTATTGGCGAGTCATAAACTGATTGCCCTGGCTGATCTGGGGGAAGGGAATCCCTTTTGTCGGAGTTTCCTTTGAAGCTCTGCCAAAAGCCATATAATGGACATCTTCCCGATCGCCACTACAACGCTACTAATTTAATATTTTACACAAATCCTGGTTTGAATAAAATACAGTTGCTCACTCCAGTGGATGATAAAACGGTCCTACATTTAACCCCATTTGCCTTTGAAATGTAGGAGTATAAGCAAAAATAACATATTCCGTCTAATTGAACACGTGTTCACCCCACAGCATGTGTTAAATCTATCCTGGGAATTAACTATTTTTCTCCTATTTCTATTTTCTAGTTATTATTTATTATTACTTTAGGCATATACCTTATAATATGCAGATTAGTATAGTTCTCGTTTTTGTTCTGGGTTTCCTCACAATTAATAAAGATAGGGGTCATCTCTCATTGTTTTCGGCTGCCTTCATTTCCCCTCTGTATCTTTATAACGGCGCATGCGCCTCATTCATGCGCCTTAAGGCTTAATCATGCCAACAAAAGAATGCATCCCATTCCTCTTGGCTAGTACATCTGCCCTGCTTTCCTAACGCACTCCCCAAATATACTATTTTAGCCGAATCAAGAGATCCATTATCCGGGAATCGGAGATCAGGATTCTTGTGTGTATATTTATTCCCGCTCTTTAATTGATAGCATGTTGCGGATCATAGTGCGTATACATACATATGTTTTACTATAATAAAATATTTATTAGAATTATTATAGCTATTATTATTACTCTATAGTATGCAATAGCTAGGAGAACCGTGATTCAGCTACGAATCCTGATTCCGCCACTCCGATACGCAACCTTCTGCGAACGGATTCTCACTCCCGTCCCATTGTTCTACAAACGTATTCCAAGAACTGCACCTGGGCCACATAGAATGTTTGAGTAAACATTTGCAACTGGCCTGCACGTCCTTTGTCTGGAATTACTTTACGGGTGAGTGGAGAACCACTTCGCTCTAAACAAATCACTTTAGTTTGTTTATATATTTTTTGTATCTAACCGCTGGACAAGCGCTCTCACGACGTGTCCACCTCACAGCGTCCTGTGTTTCGTATCAATAGGCCCATTTTACTAACTTAGCATATGCGAACGAACAACAATCCCGGGTACACACAAGCACACCATTCTGTGAATCGCTTTTCTTCTTGCCACCGTAGTAAAACCAGTCTAATACTCTGATCCTTTTATGCGTATTATCAGCTAAACATTTTAAATATCTAATCCAATAATTGATCCGCCGCATCGACTATAACCATAGCCATAGGCGCCGATCCCGTGGGTGCTCCGGGGCCCGAGCACCCACGGAGAAGGCCGAGCACCCACGGGGAAAATTATGCACGGAGCCAAATTTACATTGATTTGATAGCAAACTCCACCTAGCATACGCTGCGCGGCACCCACGGGCAGAAACATAAATCGGCGCCTATGACCATAGCCCTAAGCGATCACAGAATGTGCCCTGTTGTTTCACAGTGCATATGCGCGACACGACAAACTTTAACAAACAACACAACATTCACTTGAGATTGTTCATCCTCCATCCCGGGTATTAAAATAGCGACCCTATTTCAAGTTATCGGCTGCATCTTGCCACACGTAATTATACGGTCTACTCCTTGGTCCTTTTCTGCATATTATCAGAAATATTTGTATCCAATATATCCTATCCAATAATTGACCCACCGCGACCGACAATAACCATTGCCCGGCCTAGACGATATAACTTGATGGTCCTATATGCGCGTAACTTAAGGCGTAGCTAGTACTTAAGCTACTGGAGTAACAGTCACCGCAAAGCCTAATGACACATATCCAATGTTCTCTCTAAACTGCGCGCTTGCGCAATCGCGCACTGCTCCCACGTTCTCCGCGCACAGCAAATCTATGCAGCGCATACAATAAAATTAAACCTGAACTGTAAATAAAATAAACACATAACCATTTATTCTGTACCATTTTGCAATGCAACTCAGTGAGTGACAGGTGACAACAGGCGGTGACTAACAGTGTCCAGCTAATGATATGATGCGGTTCACACGTATTTACTTACGCAGCCAATCAATGTCATAAATAGCGCTTTATGCGTCGTGACGTGCTGTTGATTTGCATGTTAGCTTACAGCTAACGGTGCTGCGGAGTACAGAGAGGTAAATGCTGCTAACCCCTTGCTATGGCGAAACGACGGGCAGTGGCACGTTCACTCACCAAGCCAAAATACAAAATAAATGCGGTTCTTTTAAGATGGAATGGCTGTCGGAGTATGTGCGAACAGAGGAACAAGAGGTGAAACTGGGCGAGATTTTTCTTTTTCGAGTGAGAAAGGGCTGCTCTGCAAAACATGCTGCGAAGCCAAAGTAGCAAGTGAGTTTTTCGGAGGGAAAAGTGTGGACTGAATGGAAGTTGGATTACCTCAAGCGTCACATTCAGCAGAAAAGTCATTTGAATGCTGTTGGAATTGTACGGAGACTCAATACGGGAATGGGGATCGGTACATTATTGCAGGAGAGCGCAAAGATCGAGAGAAGAGGAACGAGCTGTCACACAAAAGAAATCCGACCCGAGCAAGTTAAAATTCTCATCGACTATATACTACAGGGTTCCCGCTGGTCTTAAAAGCCTTAAAGTCTAAAATCCAACAATCCGATTTTTAAGGCCTAAAAAGGTCTTAAATTTTACTTATTAGGTCTAAAAAATGAGGTGCTAGGTCTTAAAAGTGAGATTAGCTCTCGATTGTGTTAAAAATGTTTTGAGTGTCCTGCAAAGAAATCAGTCCTATCTATTTACACGGAAATTAATCAAGCTGGAACCAAAAAAATTCAAATTCGCTGCCCCCGGGAGAAATTATTGGCGAACGAGCTACGTATCGTTCGAGTTGGTCGAACGTAGACAAGAGCTAGCTAGCTAACTACTCGTGTTTTGTTTTGAGTTTCCTCGCTATGTAATTTCATAAGCCATGGGCAAGTGTAGGTTTAATGAGCTATGGGTAGAGAAAAGCGCGTTTAGGTCCTGGTTAAAAGCAGTGGATGGGAATCCGCACGAAGTCCGTTGCACTTCATGCAAAAAAAATATTAAACTCGGAACATTAGGGGTAAAGTCTCTGGAATCGCATGCGAAGTCCTCGAAACATGAGACCCAAATAAGAGGTCTGCAACAAACCAGACAACTCTCCTCCATGCTTCCTCCTTCGGGGGACGCAGTGCCTGCAGCTCCGCCTCCGGCCTCCCAGCTCCCCGCTACCGCAGCCCAGTCTCCCGGTACCACTAATCGGCCTCCCGCTACTCAAGGAAGAAAACGACCTTGCGCTGGGATCCACGCCAACACTGGTGGCAGAAGTGATGTGGACGCTGGAAACCGTAGTTAAACACCAGTCCTATAACAGCAACGAAGGCATTGGCAAGCTTTTTGCCCCCATGTTCCCGATTCTGACATTGCGAAAACATTTGCGTGTGGTGGTGATAAGGCGGCTTATATCACAAAGTTCGGTTTGGCGGAATACATAAAGAGGGGATCTCGTCGCGAAAGTCAACAACGGACCATTCGTTGTTACGTTTGATGAAAGTTTTAACAAGGCGACCAAGACCAAGCAGCTGGACATACATGTTCGTTTCTGGGATGAGGGAAAGTCCAGTCTAGGTACCTGGGGTCCCAGTTCATGGGACATGCAACAGCGCAGGACTTGCTGGCGAATGTCAAAGTAAGTAACGCAAATCAATTATTGATCTGTTCCATTTGGTAGCTATTTTTCTATAATGCCATTACCTGTAGTGTGTCACAGCTAACTTTACATCAGTGGGCCTATTGTAGGCTAACGTTAACTTAGCCTACTTGTCTCATCTGTGAACATACTAGCTACAGTACATGTTAATTTTCAGCTTCATAGGAATGAGTGTTTGAGTACATTTGAAATGATTGTTGTTAGCCAATATTGCAATTATCACAGCCATATTGGCTACAGTGACCTTTTATGTCAACCAGTGTAGTTTCAGTGAATCTAGAATGACCAATACATGTCTAATTGTTGATGTACTGATTTATGTACATTTTGTGATAGGTGATGTTATACTGGAGCAGTTCGGTGCTCTCCTGTCCCTTGAGGGGAGAAGTGAGGAGTTCCACTCTTTCCAACCCATGCGAAAGAGAGTGGATGTCTTCTTGCGTGATGTCCTTAGCGAGCCCTACCCTGACCTCTGGGCTTTTTGCCAGAAGCTGCTCATCTTGTCCCAGGCAGATGGCCGAGCTCATCTCCAAGTCAAACATCCTGCGAAAGGGCAGCAAGAAGAAGTTGGCGAGCTTGAGATAATTGAGAAGGAGATAGAGGCAAAGGGAGCAGAGCTCAGAAAGATTGAGTGACGTTTTTTGTTGTTGGGGACTGGTTCAGTTTTCACAAAGTTTTCACAGAAATGCCCCCAAGTAGTTCCTCCCCAGCTCTGTTACATAGTAACAAGTGTCGTGTCTCTTTGTATACATACTGTAACATTAAGCTGTTATAAGCTTTTGTGCCCTTTGTTCTCTTCACTTTGAAGTGACTTTCTACAGTTAATAAAAATATAAAAATAAATGTACTTTTGAGACTTATTTATTTTAATTATCCTTCAGACTTTTTTGTCTGCATGGCAGTGAAATCCCTAATTTCATCACCCCGAGGATGACAAAAAGCTATCATATGGTGTCGCGAATAGGTCTAAAATTCTATTCAAAGAGGTCTAAAAAAGGTCTAAAAAAGTCTTAAATTTGACTTGTTGAAACTTGTAGGAACCCTGTACTACTCGCCATCAAAATGAATGCATCAATGCTGGCGGTTCAACAAATCCACGATCACATGGGAAAATATGTGATTATTCCAGAAAGCTGGCGAAGCAAAAATTATGCCTTTGAATTTGTAAACTCAATCAATGAAATAGTGCAGAATGAGATAATGTGCAATGTTAAAAATGCACCCTGGCATACCCTGATAGTGGATGAGAGCACAGACATAACTGCACAAAATGCTAGTCCTGTATATTAAATACAGGGAGGAAAATAGCGTCAATTATAAAACTGTGTTCGGCGGCATCATCCAGCTGACAGCATGCACTGCTCACGATATTGTGCAGGCAATCACTTAGTTTTACTCCAAGCATGGACTGGACTTGCAGAGAATGGTGATGCTGACCTCAGATGGCACAAAAGTGAAGTGGCACATTTGGACCAGCTGATGCGCATAAAGTCAAAGCAAGAAGCAAACGGGGCCATCAACCTGGACAAAGTCTACAACCACTGGAGAAGTGAGAAGGACAGACGGGAAAAATAAGGTAAAATCTAAGTCCCTGATCAGATTTGTGCTTATTCTAGTGTCATTTATTAAGAATTTTCATTTATGGATATTAATCATTAAATGCTGTTACTAGATTATAAGTAGTAGAAATGCTAATAAAAAACTGTGTAATTATATATTTTACAGACAGAGTTACAGAATTTTACACTGTATCACATGCTTGTGCTACAGCACACATTTCATTATGCAAAATGTGAATGTTTTAATGTGAACAAAATTTGATCTCTGAAATGTGTACATGTTTCAATTCTTCCAGAGCAGGACCCCCACACAGACCAGAGCAGGACCCTCACCCTGACATACAATATAGTACACAGCTCGTGAAAAACAATATTTTTGACTTTTTCATTGTTAGTGGGCCTAATCACTTATATTAAAAGTAATCTAATGGAAATTACTGCTGTAATTTGATTATTTTAATAAGCTACGTGACTTGTTATGATCTCAGGTTTTGGACAGGTGTAATATTGGTGTGGCCACAGTGTGCACGTCTGATGTTGCT
>JAINUG010001525.1:0-21197 GCA_029706075.1 Aldrovandia affinis | reverse complement strand
GGCTCTCTGGTGGACCAGAACGCGCCTCCCTCTCACAGTTTCATGTGGAATACCTGCTTCGCATTGACAAGCAATCAACTCAGGCAGTTCTAATGGAGGGGCAGGTGTACATTATAGTATTCATGTGAGTAACAAGACCACACGAGCAGAACATAGAGATTCTTCCAAATTGTGAAGATTACAGTAAATTAAAATGTGAGTGGTTCATATTGCATTTATTTTGGTTTTGGTGAAAATACGAATTCTGGGAAACCTTTTGCATTTCGATGTTGTACGAACATATATTTCATACAGTGGTGGGCCGTCAGGGCCTGCAAGGCCTTCTCTGCTGGCCTAAAAAATATCAGAATCACAGACTGATGTTAATTATATTTTTTCCATGAATACTTATTAAATAATTCCAAATGGTCTATCCGCTTCCTTTCATAGCTTTTCTGGTTGCACTGCTTCCAGACGTGTATTTTCATATTAAAGCATTTAACCAATCACATTTCAGCCATCATTTGTTGCCAGGGTCAAAGAAATCTGCCTGGAGGCCTTCACAATCAGTTCTGCAGGCCCTGTAGCATAAAATAAGCGTTGATCAAACTGTTGCTTCAACCAATCAGATTTTGAGTTGGGGACACAAAGGCCTTCTAGAAGGCCTAGGTAACGTCAGCGTATTCACACCTTTGATTGGATAGTCAGAGAGTGTCTGACTATGATGTAATGTGATTGGTTAAATGCTTTAATATGAAAATACACGCCTGAAGCAGCGCAATCGGGGAAAAGCTATGAAAGGAAGCGGACAGACCATTTGGAATTATTTAATAAGTATTCATGGACAAAATATAATTAACATCAGTCTGTGATTCAGACATTTGAGGACATTTTCAGCCCTAAAGCGACTAAAACTTATGCCAGAAATACGACCTGGCAGGCTCGACTTTCAGCATTAGCTTCGATGGCGATAGAAAAGGACTTCTTGATGGAACTGAAACACACGGATAATCTGTACGACAGAGTAATTGAACTCTTTTTGAGGAAAGAAAGGGGATGGATTTTGTGTACAAATAATAAGGATTTTTGGTGAGTAAAATGTTGCTATTTTCCTAAATAATATTGCAATTTTATGAGGTTATTATTGATGTTTTTGTATGTGTGTCGAGCTGCTTTTTCCGGGTTTGTTTCTTCAGTAAAGGCATTTATTCTGGATACACGGTTATCTATCTTGATGCAACAGCAATGGAGTCTGTTCGGTTTGTTTTTGCACTTTGTTTATTTATCTTTCTTCAGTCATGTTTCATTCTCGTTCTGTTCCACGTCTGTCATTGTTCCTGTTCGAGTTCCTCTCCTTGTCTTGTCATGCACTTCGGGGAAATTCTATGTTTCGTTTTTTAGGGAGGAGGAGGAACGCATAAAGAAATCTGGCGTGCGAATAAAGCGGAACGTGAGAAGCGTGCAGAGATAGGACGAGAGAGAATGACAGCGATAGTTAGGGCGTGAGATAATTAGTGATTAGTAGTGTTAGTAACTTAATCTAAATCCCTAATGTTAGTAGATTAGTTGGTATATACATCTAACTCACTGTATACTCATTCCATCTAATAGTGTATGCAGGTTTTTGTTGCAAAGTGTAATTTCACTAATTAGCTTCCTTCTTCAAGAATGAGGGAACTAATTGAAATCACCTGATGTTGTGCACTAGTTGCAAAAAACCTGCATACACTTGGCCCACGGAATGAGTTTGACACCCTGATCTAACTAATATATACAAAGTGTAATTAGAAAGTAAGAAGGAAGTAAAACGAGATTAGAAACGAAGAGGAAAAATGCATAGAATTTCAGTGCAACAGACGAAATGAAACATAACTGAAGAAAGATAAATAAACAAAGTGCAAAAACAAACCGAACAGACACTCAAAACATAACAATAAGATGGCTTTTATAGCCATAAAATAGTTATTGAGGGGTGGATTGATTCAGACGGAGCACTACTGAAGGCCTAGGTGTGAAATGCACGGCCCGCCACTGATTTCATATACATTTTATATTAATTGTCTGTAGATTCCTGAGATACATAAAGCGACTACAGAAGTTTTCTGTTCCAAAACAATAAATTCCTACAATTTAAAGATGTTTTTATAGTCAACATATGTAAAAATGGTACAATTTGGGGTGAAAATAAATAACAAAATAATTTTCTACGGAATCCTGTGCTTTGCTAGACACACTTCCTTGTGTACATGATCCCTGTGTAAACTGGCCCTGTGATGTGATTTTATAAAATTGTCAGGACAATATATTCCTGTTTAAAGTTTATTTTAATTAGTGCTCGAGTGTGAAGCTGAAGCATAATTTCTGGACCCAGATATGACTCAAACCCTCTACTTTGGTGCTATATTGCTATAAATATCTAGCTAGCAACTGGGTTTCCACTTTATGTCGGTCCTCTTCTTATGCACTTCTTT
This sequence comes from Aldrovandia affinis, assembly GCA_029706075.1. Lineage (NCBI taxonomy): Eukaryota > Metazoa > Chordata > Actinopteri > Notacanthiformes > Halosauridae > Aldrovandia > Aldrovandia affinis. Next base: position 18,747 of record JAINUG010001525.1, on the reverse strand, counting down.
AAGGAAGACACAGGAGTCAGGCCACAGGACGGGAAACCTATCGGGTGCCTTGAGCATCACAGACACTCACGAGCTAAAGGAGCTAACCTAAATGACTGAAGTTTACTCATTATGTTTGGCTTACAGTTCTGTCTTATTCTTTGAGGCCATTGGTCCTGCTTCATTGGTGGAATATTAGATAGAATTTCAGCATGAACATGAATTCCTTTCCCAAATTAAACATTTCTGGCGTATGCAATCACCCAACTGTGGTCCAGTGAGATTGTCAGCGCGGGAGCCAACATTGTTTGCTCAGAATCAGTTGATTTGAATTTAATTCAAAACCAATCCACACATATTTACATATTTGCTATATGGATGCTTAAACGTATGTGTTCAGTAACAGAAAATATAACCCCCTTCCAGCCACCTGTCCCAACACCCTGCATAAATATTTTACAAGATTTACATTTTGTGATTTCCAGGACCTGGAAATTGTGGGTTTGAGTCCCATCTGGTTTGTGTCCTTATAGTGCACTGGAACACACCTCAGTGGTGCCCTGAATATAAAAGTGTAACTCACATGTGAATCACTCAGATTGGTGAGAACACAAACATCCCTATGACAGGGTTTCATTTCTCTTGTGTGCTCATGGTGGAGTATAATAGAAATTACCTTATTAATCCCCAATGAATATTACATGTACAACTTTGACTATGTTGAAACTTACGCAACACCATAAACTCTTAGAATATATTGATTATACAAGGTGCAGCATCTTCCTTCGTAAATAATAAATATTGTTTATTTCTACATGGAAAATCTGAATGCCACCTCCTGGGTCCTGTCTCACGAAACAGGATTAGTGGGTTAGCGAGCTAACTTTGGGTTTAACCCTGGGCTTTTCGGTCTCACGACCGTGGCTCACTTTTAACCGGGTTGCATCGCCATGGGGAGTTTGCATGTTCTCCCCGTGTCCGCGTGGGTTTCCTCCGGGTACTCCGGTTTCTTCCCACAGTCCAAAGACATGCACGTTAGGCTAATTGGAGAGTCTAAATTGCCCGTAGGTATGAGTGTGTGAGTGAATGGTGTGTGTGCCCTGTGATGGATTGGCGACCTGTCCAGGGTGTATTCCTGCCTCTCGCCCGGAACGCATGCTGGGATAGGCTCCAGCACCCCCCCCGCGACCCTGACCAGGAATAAGCGGCTTAGACAATGGATGGCATCGCCATGGTAATTTATGCTGCAAACCTACAGTAAAATGTATACACAAACACAAACACGTGCATTTACGCACACCATATACACATACACACACACATACATCCACACACCTTATAGAAAAACACAACCTATTAAGACACAGTGTCTCAGTGTAAGGGTTACTTGATCAAGACTGAAAGCTGTCACAAGCAGGCTTTCTGGAAGGAGGTCTGTGATGTGATGTCCACTATGATATATAAAAAGATTCCATATTCACCAGCTATCTTGTTACTCAATGACAGCTCCAACCTAGTTATCTGTCAAACAACCAGCTAGGTTCCTGGGTCTGAAACTATAGCCAATCGATCTCTCTGGGCCTACACACAGCCACAGCTATAGGGCCATATTATTATTATTTTCCCACTGAATGCAGAAATAAAGCAGGACAGTAGAGAGAGCCACATTGTGAGAGCTGTGTCTCAACAGGATGAGCATCCCAGTAGCCGATTATCCAATGTTGTCAAACACTTTAACAAGCTAACACACACAGGCACACACACACACACACACACGTATGCACACCACATACACAAACATACTCACATACTCCACACACCTTATAGGAAAATACTAACCATAAGACACAGTGTCTCAGTGTAAGGGTTAGTTAAGAAAGACAGTGTGTGTTTTATGTGCGGGTGAAAGTCTGTTCTCTCTCTATACTCCCTGCTCTGCTCAGCTTGGCCTCAGCCCAACACCACACCTCCTGCAGCTGTGGGTAGAACCTAATATAAAATTGTCTCTCTGAAATATATGTTCAGAGCACATTCAGAGAGACCAACCCAGTTTTCTAGACAATTGATTAGAATGCTGTGGTCAATTGTGTCGAATGCAGCGCTCAAATCTAAGAGAATAAGAACTGAAACCTTGTTTGCAGCAACACTGAGTCTAAGATCATTCACTATTTTAGTTAGAGCAGTCTCTGTACTGTGATTAGACCTGAAACCTGACTGGAACTTCTCTAGAATATTGTTTTACAGTTTTTCTCGATCGCTTACACACTATAACTGGGCCTATTAACTAAACATCCCAAACCATGACGCCATCTACCAAAAGACAGACCCATTTCCCAAAACTATAAACACTATTCCCCTGTTTTCACACATGATTCAGATTTGTTGAACCTTTTGTGAAAAACTCTACACACAAATCCCTTCATATATCACTGGCTGTACCATCTGTTCATTTAGAAAGCACTGGCATTCAATATCATTAACTCAAGTGATCACAACTTGAACCCAATTACAGTTTTTTACAATTGCTATCAACCTTTTTTCAGTTCTGTAGTCACATTTCCAAAACTCTCAACACAGTTAGCACAACATCAGTCTATACAGGGCTATACAATTAACACATTTCTTGTTCCTTTGACAAAAAATGCATACAGTTAACACATTTTAAAAATGCTTGAACTTCTTTTACACACAAGCTCAACCAAGACCAAAACAATGGATTTTTACTGCCAAATTTACAAATGCTTTCACACTGTATGTCAAAACAGATAACCTCATGTTATAAACCCAACTTATAGGCTAAAGTTGAAGTGAACAGCAGCTCACATTGTAGTTTGAAACACAAATATATGTGCTGTATTTCTTTTCATTGCTATTGAGAAACAGCTGATTGAAGATATGCAAATAGATCAATCACAGTGGATTCCCGTCTAGGAAACATACTCAGGTGTTGAAGCTCTTTCAATCGCATGACCATATAGTATATAAAGGGGACCTCTTTGGGCTGATCTTGTGTGGACAAAGAACAATATAGAGCAACAGAAAGAGAGAAAGAAGAATGGCTGGACGAGGGAGAGGAAGACGAGTACCAGGACAAGGGAGAGGAGTTGGACAAGGACAAGGAAGAGGAGTTGGACAAGTACAATGGAGAGGAATGGCTGGACAAGGACAAGGTAGAGGGAGAGGAGTTAGAATGTGTGGTGGCACTCAAAGAAGGGCCAGAGCTAGGGTAACAGATGAGATAAGAGCTACCATCATAGACCATGTCATTAACCATGGGCTATCATTCAGAGAGGCTGGTGCCGTGCCAGGCAAGAGAGGAGCCAACATCACCATGTGCTCCGCAATCTCCAACAATGGTGCGCTCCTGCACAAATGTGAGATTGGCCCCTACAACACCGTCCAGACTTCTCCTGTTTTCAAAACCAATCCACACATATTTATGTTATATGGATGCTTAAACATATGTGTTCAGTAACAGAAAATATAACCCCCATTCCAGCCACCTGTCCCAACACCCTGCATAAATATTTTACATAAGATCATTTTATGTGATTTCCACACATAAAAGCACAAACATCCCTATGAGAGAGTTTCATTTCTCGTGTGTGCTCATGGTGGAGTATAATAGAAATTACCTTATTAATCCCCAAATTAATATTACATGTACAACTTTGATATATAAAAAGATTCCATATTCACCAGCCATCTTGTTACTCAATGACAGCTCCAACCTAGTTATCTGTCAAACAACCAGCTAGGTTCCTGGGTCTGAAACTATAACCAAACCATCTCTCTGGGCCTACACACAACCACAGCTATAGGGCCATATTTGTATTATTTTCTCACTGAATGCAGAAATAAAGCAGGACAGTAGAGAGAGCCACATTGTGAGAGCTGTGTCTCAACAGGATGAGCATCCCAGTAGCCGTTCATCCAAAGTGACCAGCAGCACAGCAGTGAGACAGTGTGTGTTTTATGTGTGGGGGAAAGTTTGTTCTCTCTCTATACTCCCTGCTCTGCTCAACTTGGCCTCAGCCCAACACCACACCTCCTGCAGCTGTGGGTTGAACCAGGAAGTCACTCCCTCTCTCTCTCTCACGCAGTTACAGAGAAACGAAACTTAACTCTCAGTGTCAGTGTCAGTGTCACTGTGTGCAGTAAAATGGCTCAAGCTGCTGATCTACTGGATCAGGACCAGTTCAGCTGTTCAATCTGTCTGGATCTACTGAAGGATCCAGTGACTATTCCCTGTGGACACAGTTACTGTATGGGCTGTATTAAGGGCTGCTGGGATCAGAATGATCATACTGGTGTCTACAGCTGTCCCCAGTGCAGAGAGATCTTCACCCCAAGGCCTGTTTTAAGAAGAAGCACCATGCTGGCTGAAGTGGTGGAGAAACTGAAGAAGACAGGACTTCAAGCTGCTACTCCTGCTCATTCTTACGCTGGACCTGGAGATGTGGCGTGTGATTTCTGCACTGGGAGAAAGCACAAAGCCGTCAAGTCCTGTCTGGTTTGTGTGGCCTCTTACTGTGAAACTCACCTCCAGCCTCACTATGAATCTCCTGCCTTTAAGAAGCACAAACTGACCCCAGCCACTGGAAGCCTGCAGGAGAAGATCTGCTCTCATCATGACAAACTGCTGGAGGTTTACTGTCGTACCGATCAGCAGTGTATCTGTCTGCTGTGTGCAATGGATGAACACAGAGGCCATGATACAGTCTCAGCTGTAGCAGGAAGGACTGAGAAACAGGTAAGAACTGGAACTCTGTATTGGCAGGTCTCCTACACATAACACTTACACTTTTTACAGTGGTGATAGTGACAATCTTGCTTTATTGCTTCAATATGTATACTTATGAACTGTGCTTCACTGATTTAATTTGTTTTGTAATATTTTATAAATTTGGAAATGAATTAAAAAGGAAGTGAAGTTTTTAGGTCATAAGTTCAGTGACAAAGTATTAAGAGCAGGAACTTCACTACGCCTGACGAGCAGTGTGTCATAGTTTCATGGTTAATTATAGTGTGTCATTCTTAATACTTATACGGAAGTATAATTGAACAGATTTGAATGTATTGTAAGATAATATAACAAGGAAAAACCATCTGTCCACAGAAGCAGCTGGGGGCGACACAGAGGAAATCCCAGCAGAGAATCCAGCAGAGAGAGAAGGTGCTGCAGGATCAGAGACAGGCTGTGGATTCACTCACGGTGGGTACTGACCAGAGGAGAACACAACAGCTGGCTGCTGGAGGAGCCATTTCAGGGCTCACTCAGGGCTCTCCCCCAGTCAGCCAGTGAGGAGCCCAGTGTTGGGCCACTTTCCAGCCCTGTGGGGCTCAATCACACTGAGCCACACTGTGGGGAACAGGCTGTCTGGGGTCCCAGTAAGAGCTGAGTGAAAGGCCTAGTTCAAATGTACAGCCCTCCTCTCTCTGTGTCTCCTGACAGCGCTCTGCACAGGCAGCAGTGGAGGACAGCGAGAGGATCTTTACTGAGCTGATCCGCTCCTTTGAGAGAATGCGGTCTGAGGTGAAAGAGCTGATCAGAGATCAGGAGAAAGCTGAAGTGAGTCGGGCTAAAGGACTTGTGGAGCGGCTGGAGCAGGAGATTGCTGAGCTGAGGAGGAGAAACGCTGAGCTGGAGCAGCTTCCACACACAGAGGATCACATCCATTTCCTCCAGGTAACATCACTGGCTCTCTCACAATCTGCACTGTGTACATTGTACATACATGGTGAGGTGTGTTCCTCATTTACAAAGATCTGCTCCTGGCATCTCCACAGGAATGTGTATTGTGACTGTTTTGTTCTCTCTCTGTCTGTCTGTCTGTCTGTCTGTCTGTCTGTCTGTCTGTCTCTCGGTAGAGCTGTCAGTCTGTCTGTGCCACTCCTGGACCTGGAGACCTGCCCAGAATGACTGTCAATCCACACGTCTCTTTTGAGGCTGTGAGGAAACATGTCTCTGAACTGAAAGAGCGACTGGAGGACATCTGCAAGGAGGAATTAGTCAAGATCTCTCAAACAGGTGATTACGGCAGAAATCGTTTTCTTAATTTTATGTCATGTAGGCCCTTTAACATTTAGGAATTATTTTAAGCAGTTTCATCATTTTGTGATAAGGGATATTCCTCAGCACTGGCAGGATGTTTTAGCTGAATTCTGCATGCAGGGTTTCAGCTGGAGCTTTGCCCCATTCAGTGTATTCTTGTTGACTGAATGAACCCTATTCCTCACTTCCATACAACACAATAAGCTTGATAATACTGCCAAATATATATACAGTGGGTTCGGAAAGTATTCAGACCCCCTTAAATTTTTCACTCTTTGTCATATTGCAGCCATTTGCTAAAATCAATTAATTTCATTTTTTTCCTCGTTCATGCACACACAGCACCCAATATTGTCAGAAAAACACAGACTTGTAGAAATCTTTGCAGATTTATTACAAAATAAACACTGAAATATCACATGGCCATAAGTATTCAGACCCTTTGCTGTGACACTTGTATATTTAACTCAGGTGCGGTCCAATTCTTCTGATCATCCTTGAGATGTGCCTACACCTTCATTGGAGTCCAGCTGTGCTTAATTATATTGATTGGACTTGATTTGGAAAGGCACACACCTGTCTATGTAAGGTCCCACAGTTGACAGTGCATGTCAGAGTAAAACCAAGCCATGAAGTCCTAGGAACTCTCCATAGACCTCCGAGATAGAATTGTGTTGAGGCATAGATCTGGGGAAGGGTATAAAAACATTGCTAAAGCATTGAAAGCACCCAGGAGAACAGTGGGCTCCATCATTGTGAAATGGAATAAGTTTGAAACCACCACAACTCTTCTTAGAGCTGGCCGTCTGGCCAAACTAAGTAACCGGGCAAGAAGGGACATGGTCAGGGAGGTGACCAAGAACCCAATGGCCACTCTAAGAGAGCTTCAGAGTTCCTCTGCAGCGATGGGAGAACCTGGTAGAAGGACAAACATCTCTGCAGCACTCCCATCAATCAGACCTTTATGGTAGTGGCTAGACGGAAGCTACTTCTGTGAAAGGCATATGACAGCCCACCTGGAGTTTGCCAAATGGTACTTAAAGGACTCTAAGAGCATCAGGAAAAAGATTATCCGGTCTGATGAGACACAAATTGAAATTTTTGGCCTGAATGCCAAGTGCTACCATAAAGGTCTGATTGATGGGAGTGTTGCAGAGATGTTTGTCCTTCTACCAGGTTCTCCCATCGCTGCAGAGGAACTCTGAAGCTCTCTTAGAGTGGCCATTGGGTTCTTGGTCACCTCCCTGACCATGTCCCTTCTTGCCCGGTTACTTAGTTTGGCCAGACGGCCAGCTCTAAGAAGAGTTGTGGTGGTTTCAAACTTATTCCATTTCACAATGATGGAGCCCACTGTTCTCCTGGGTGCTTTCAATGCTTTAGCAATGTTTTTATACCCTTCCCCAGATCTATGCCTCAACACAATTCTATCTCGGAGGTCTATGGAGAGTTCCTAGGACTTCATGGCTTGGTTTTTACTCTGACATGCACTGTCAACTGTGGGACCTTACATAGACAGGTGTGTGCCTTTCCAAATCAAGTCCAATCAATATAATTAAGCACAGCTGGACTCCAATGAAGGTGTAGGCCCATCTCAAGGATGATCAGAAGAATTGGACAGCACCTGAGTTAAATATACAAGTGTCACAGCAAAGGGTCTGAATACTTATGGCCATGTGATATTTCAGTGTTTATTTTGTAATAAATCTGCAAAAATGTCTACAAGTCTGTGTTTTTCTGACAATATTGGGTGCTGTGTGTGCATGAACGAGGAAAAAAATGAAATTAATTGATTTTAGCAAATGGCTGCAATATGACAAAGAGTGAAACATTTAAGGGGGTCTGAATACTTTCCGAACCCACTGTATATATATATATATATATATTGATGAGTGTAGTACAGGCCCTCTGGGTTGTTTTTGAGCCCAGTGAGCATAGATATAAAAACGTAGATCCTCATTCTCCCTGTTTAGATGTGTCTACGTGGCCGCCATATTGGCGCGGGTAAGATCCGCGTCTAAACAAACGCGTGTGTATTGAGAGATGCAGACTTCCCCTCAGAAAATTCTGTCCCTTCAGCACTGCTGCTCGCCATGGCAACCGGGGAAATGAGCAACATTGTTACAGTTTCAAACCCTCAGATCCAACTGTCACTGCTGTTTAAAAAGTAAACCCGCCAAAACTACTGAGCCTCCAGCGCTCAGCACGATATATTCCTCACACTTTAATTTCATATTGTTATTAACCCTGGATGAGCTCAGTTTGCATTTACCTGCATTTTATTGGTTAAAATATCTTCCCATCTTGTGATCTCTCTACAGTGAAAGAAGTCGATATTCTAGAGCCCAGGACCAGAGAGGACTTCTTACAATGTGAGTCTGTAATTAAACCTAAATTAAAACAATTTCAAACATTTAAAAATGTTAAAACAAAAATAAGAGCTAAATGTGTGAATGAAAGAAAATATTTTATTTAAACGTGTGTAAAATATGTAAGAGATGTAATGTAATGTTGATTATGATCACTGAGCTCTCTTCTCTCTTTCTACACCTCCATCAGATTCCTGTGAGCTCACACTGGACCCCAACACAGCGTATAGACTCCTCTGTCTGTCTGAGGGGAACAGAAAGGTGAAACATGTGGGACAGATCCAGTCATATCTTGATCACCCAGAGAGCTTCGATGACAGGCCCCATGTGTTGTGCAGAGAGGGTCTGTCTGGGCGCTGTTACTGGGAGGCTGAGTGGAGTGGGGGAAGGGGGGTTTCTATAGACGTCTCATATAAAGAGATCAGCAGGAAAGGAGGGGGTGATGACTGTCGTCTGGGATATAATGACAAGTCCTGGAGATTGGACTGCTCTCCTTCCAGGTGCTATTTCATGCACAATAAAGAGATCACTGAACTTCCTGCTGCCCCCTCCTCCAGAATAGGAGTGTATCTGGATCACGGGGCAGGAGGTTTGTCCTTCTACAATGTCTCTGACACAATGACCCTCCTCCACAGAGTCCAGACCAAATTCACTCACCCCCTCTATCCTGCGTTTGGGCTTAATTTACACTCTTCTGTAAAACTGTGTGATCTGGGATGAGGGAGAGAGAAATCAAAGAGGGGAAAACTCTCCAACGAGACCATTTAAAAAAAAAAAAATAAACAATATGCTTAAAATGACTAAACAATTAAATTAATAAAACATTTTGAACACATTATATAAATATAAAGTGCATTTCCTTTTTTAATTAGTTCCAATGTTTTTTTTCGGGGGGGTCACACCCAGCCCTGCTTGGAAATGTGTGTTTGTGGGGAGGAGTGATTTTCTCTTTTAAGGAACTTCCTGTAGGGTCAGGTGAAACTGGCGATATGGATTATACCAGTGGCGGGCCGTGCATTTCACACCTAGGCCTTCAGTAGTGCTCCGTCTGAATCAATCCACCCCTCAATAACTATTTCATGGCTATAAAAGCCATCTTATTGTTATGTTTTGAGTGTCTGTTCGGTTTGTTTTTGCACTTTGTTTATTTATCTTTCTTCAGTCATGTTTCATTCTCGTTCTGTCATGCACTTCGGGAAATTCTATGTTTCGGTTTTTCCGTCTTCGTTTCTAATCTCGTTTTACTTCTTACTTTCTAATTACACTTTGTATATATTAGTTAGATGTATATAGTACTAACCAACTAATCTACTAACATTAGGGATTTAGATTAAGTTACTAACACTACTAATCACTAATTATCTCACGCTTCTAACTATCGCTGTCATTCTCTCTCATGAAACATGACTGAAGAAAGATAAATAAACAAAGTGCAAAAACAAACCGAACAGACACCCGTTGCCGATGCATCGCAGATAGATAACTCGTGTATCCAGAATAAATGCCTTTACTGAAGAAACAAACCCGGGGTGCTACAGCTGCGACACAAATAAAAAAGCATCAATAATAATAACCTCATAAAATTGCAATATTATTTAGGAAAATAGCAACATTTTACTCACCAAAAATCCTTATTATTTGTACACAAAATCCATCCTCCTTTCCTTCCTCAAAAAGACTTCAATTACTCTGTCGTACAGATTATCCGTGTGTTTCAGTTCCATCAAGAAGTCATTTTCTATTGCCATCGAAGCTAATGCTGAAAGTCGAGCCTGCCCTGCCGTATTTCTGGCATAAGTTCGCTTTACGGCTGAAAATGTCCGCTTAAATGTCTGAATCACAGACTGATGTTAATTATATTTTGTCCATGAATACTTATTAAATAATTCCAAATGGTCTGTTCGCTTCCTTTCATAGCTGTTCCCCTGGTTGCGCTGCATCCAGACTTGTATTTTCATATTAAAGCATTTAACCAATCACATTACATCATAGTCAGACACTCTCTGACTATCCAATCAAAGGGTGTGAATACGCTGACGTTACCTATGCCTTCTAGAAGGCCTTCGTGTCCCCAACTCAAAATCTGATTGGTTGAAGCAACAGTTTGATCAACACTTATTTTATGCTACAGGGCCTGCAGAATTGATTGTGAAGGCCTCCAGGCAGATTTCTTTGACCCTGGCAACAAATGATGGCTGGAATGTGATTGGTTAAATGCTTTAATATGAAAATACACGTCTGGATGCAGCGCAACCAGGGGAACAGCTATGAAAGGAAGCGAACAGACCATTTGGAATTATTTAATAAGTATTCATGGACAAAATATAATTAACATCAGTCTGTGATTCAGATATTTTTTAGGCCAGCAGAGAAGGCCTTGCAGGCCCTGACGGCCCACCACTGGATTATACACTTCGGGGTTGTGGGTCCACAGATGCACTGTTGGTTTTTAGGGGGTATGTCTCTGCGCTCCTTAGGGTCCAGTTTGAATATTATAAAATGATACATGATATGGGAGCATTTAAAAGAATGTGGTGCTTTGGGATGTGTTTGGATTGAGGGATTTGTTTGTGCTGGTTTTGTTTTTCCGTTTCTTTTGAATGCTGATTTGATTCTGTGGGGTGTGTATGTAATGATGGAAATATTCTAATGTGTGTAATAAAGGAACATCAAAAGTAAAAAAAACCTCTCTCTATAACTCTCTATAACTCTCAATGGTTTGGGACAGAAATATTCAAGCCAGTGCTCTCAAGTTCCAGCGCATCGTCCCAATCAGCCGAGAACCCTGGGGGGAAACACAGGCCTCCTATTCCACCTGCTGACACCGGCATCTTCAAGCGCTTCACTCTGCTTGTGTGGGCCAAGTAATACTCACACACTCAGTATTGCACAACCTCACACACACACACACACACACACACACTAATAAACACTGACACACACACTCAGTACTGCACAACCTCACACACACTCACGCACACTCAGTACTGCACAACCTCACACACACACACACGCACGGACACACTAATACACTCTCACACACACACACAAACACACTAATACACACTCACACACAGACTAATACACACTTAGTAATGCACAACCACACACACACACTAATACACAAACTTACACACACACACAGGGTTGGGAGGGTTACTTTGTAAATGTAATTAGTGCCTGATTACTGATTACACGGCTCTGAAAGTAATCCGATACGAATACAGTTACATGTCTCAAAAAAGTAACGTAATCAGATTACTTTTAGAATACTTTTGGATTACTTACTTTTTCCATCACAGATGGGTATGTTTTGGGGTACAGGAGACATTGGGAAGCTGTTATATAGCCAAAGGTGGTGCTACTTAGTACTAAAAGGGTGCTCAAACTTTTGCACACGCCATGTTCACTTTTTTATTTGATTAGTAATACATTTAAATAGTTATTATGCATTACACTTTGAAAAAGTATGTCATGTTCAACTTTCCACTGTGTTGAGGTCAGGTCAGCTTCTGTTCATTTAATAATAAATACTAATAAATTTGAGATGTCAATTTAGCTAAATATATGCAACATTGTATCTGCATTTTTTGTTGTAATCGTCGTCATTAACATGTTATGGAATTAGAATGGACAGATTCAAAATTAATCATAATAAAAAGCAAAGGGATATTGAAAGGCAAGTTCTTTTACTGTTTTGATGGCTCATCATGAGCATAACTCAAACACAGCATCTAAAACAATGTAATAACTTTTGAAACTTTTTTGGCACTGGAATAACAACGACTTGTAAGGGATATGGCTTAGAAAAGTGCCAGTGTTGGCGGGCTGTGTAGCGGCAAATGCTCGGCAGTGCATAACGTAATTGACGTATAGTAGAGTACAATTGTCTACCAAATTGGGAGAAAACTGGGAAAAATAAAAAGAATAAAATAAAATGTCATCGTTTCAACAATAAAGAAAGCAGTATAAAATTAGCAGAGCAGTTAATGCGATGCCTCAAACCGTAGGCTAAGGTCAGGTAACAGCAAATTACTGCAGAACTGTGTTCATTAAACTGAAGGTTATAGCTAACGTCGACTTACTCCAAGTGCTTTTTAAGATTCGAAGTCGAGTCCTTTGATGCCGACAGTATCTTTATTCCTGGAAGACACAAGGTACACTGGACCGACAGATTTTTCCCATGTTCTTCTTTAAACTGGAAATTGTGTCGATAACGCCACAAACTAAAAGCTGACTTTTCTTCTATCTTGTCCCTATCAATGTTTGTCTGAGCGTGGGCGCGCGCTTTTTTTTTAACGCATTTTTTTTAACGCAGTTTTTTGGTTCTGTGCAGCGGCTGTAGTTTTCGTGAGCTGTGTGATGATAATCATGAAGGCGTGATAATTTCATGCTGTAACTTTAGTAATGAATATCAGCTCATTAATGTTTGTAAGGAAAACTTTCCACCAAGAATTCCAAGAAGTAATCCAAAATGTATTCACTTCAGGTTTATTAAAGTAACTGTATTCAGATTACTCGTTTTTCAAATGTAACGCGAGCTGAATACAGTTACTTGATTTTTGTATTCTGATTACGTAACGCCGTTACATGTATTCCGTTACAACCCAACCCTGCACACACATACACACACTAATACACACACATACCTCCCCCACACACTAATACATAAACTTACACAAACACACACACCCACACTCTGATACACAGATATACACACTCACAGACACACACACACACACACACACACACTCTCACACACACACACACACACACACACACACATATACACACTTACACACACTCTCTCTCTCTCACACACACACACACACACACACACACACACACACACTCACAGACACACACACACACACACACACACCAATTCTAAAACATGCAGGGAGCCAGTGCAGTGTAGCTAAAATAGGAGTAATATCAAATCAAATCAAATCAAGTTTATTTGTATAGCGCTTTTCACAACAGAATTGTCACAAAACGCTTAACAGAGGGGGAACCCAGGCCTAGACCCCCCCAAAAGCAAGCCTAACGGCAACAGTGGCAAGGAAAAACTCCCTAGGTAGGGAGAAACCTTGGGAGGAACCAGACTAAAAAGGGGGGGAGCCCATCCTCTTCTGGCCGGCACAGGGTATGTCCAAAAAAGACCATGTCATGGTCAGTCCAAGGTTAGTCTGAGTTAGGTAGTCAGCAGGGGGGGGGGGCTAAACCACGCGGAGAGGGTCCAGATCCAGGAACTGGGGTTGGCGTGGGGGTGAGGGTTGATGGGGGCAGCTCACACTTCTCGCAGGATCTAGGGCTCGGGGGCAGGTGCCCCCGAGTCAGAGGCCGAGGCAGAGAAGAGAACATGCAGTCAGAAAAAAGCAGTGCTATAGCCAGTAGCACTATGTAAGAGCAGGGGAGCACAAGCATAGGAAATATACAGTTAGCCCCAACAGGTGTAAGCTATGGCAGCATACCTATTAGGAGAGGGACAGAGAAAACACGCAGCCATGTGAGAGTTCCAAACAATCCACACCTGATCAAGGATAACCAGCATAACAGTGGTGGTAACACATTGAGGAGGTGACAGTATGGAAAGTTTCTCACTCCATAAGACACTAAGGCACGGCCTTCTCCATCTCTCCACCTAGACTATGTTTGGCAGTAAGCTAGGCTGAAAAGATATGTTTTTAATCTGCACTTAAAAATTGAAACTGTGTCCGAATCCCTAACATGCCTTGGTAAACTGTTCCACAACAGAGGAGCTCTAAAAGAGAAGGCTCTACCACCAGCTGTGCTCTTCAAAATTCTAGGGAGTAATAGATGGCCGGCTTCTTGTGAACGAAGCAGTCGTGTCGGCTTATAGGGGCAATCATTTCGGTCAGATATAAAGGTGCAAGTCCGTTTACTGCTTTAAAAGTTAGCAACAGTACTTTATAATCAGCCCGATATTTAATAGGAAGCCAATGTAGTGATGCTAACACTGGAGTAATGTGCTCATACTTTTTGGATCTAGTCAAAATACGTGCCGCTGTATTCTGTACTAGTTGAAGACTCTTTAGAGAGCTACTAGAGGAGCCGGATAATAAGGCATTACAATAGTCTAGCCTCGATGCAACAAAAGCATGCATCAAGGTTTTAGCATCCTCTAATGACAGAAAGTGCCGAATTTTAGCTATGTTTCTTAGGTGAAAGAAAGCTACTCTGGAAGTGTTTTTAATATGAGTGTCAAATGTAAGGTCCTGATCAATAATAAAACCAAGGTTCTTAACCATAATACTTGATGTAACTATGCAATCACCTGCATTTAACTGCAGATCCAACTTGTTCCTTAATTTTTGGGGCCCAAAACCATCATCTCTGTTTTATCTGAATTTAAAAGCAGGAAATTTACTGTCATCCAGTTCTTTATATCAGAGATACAAGCCTCTAATTGAGTGAGTTTAAGTGTTTCACCTGGTTTCATTGATATGTACAGCTGTGTATCATCGGCATAGCAATGGAAATTTACACCATGTTTACGAATAACATTACCGAGTGGTAGCAAGTATAATGAGAACAGTAATGGTCCCAGCACTGAGCCTTGTGGAATACCATATTTAACCTGAGAGTAGTCAGAGAACTCTTGATCTAATTGCACAAATTGAAACCGGTCTAATAAGTATGATTTAAACCATGAGAGTGCCCGTCCACGCAAAACCAACCAGGTTTTCTAGCCTATGAAGGAGAATCTGGTGGTCAATAGTGTCAAAAGCAGCACTTATGTCAAGGAGCACTAGAATAGAAACATAACCAGTGTCCAATGCTAACAGTAAGTCATTTACAACTTTAATAAGTGCTGTCTCAGTGCTATGGTTTGGTCTAAAACCTGATTGTAATGTTTCATATAGATTATTCGTTTTTAGGAAAGCAGTTAATTGTTGAGCTACAGATTTCTGACAAAAAGGGCAGATTTGAAATGGGCCTATAGTTCTTCAGATTAACAGGATCAAGATTTGGTTTCTTTAGAAGAGGCTTGATTACTGCTACTTTTAAAGACCTAGGTACGCAACCCAATAATAGGGATGTATTTATGATATCTAACATGGGCTGGCCTAGCACAGGCAAAAGCTCTTTAATAAGCTTTGTTGGTATGGGGTCTAACAGACATGTAGATGATTTGGAGGACATAACCAGTTTACTGAATTTGTCCAGATCCAAGGGAGTGAAAAACTCAAGGGTCTCTATGCAACCCTGCTCCTGATAGCCCTGTGCTATCTCGGCAGTTGGAGTGCTAGATATTGGAGTCATTTTCATAATTTGTTCTCTGATTGTCTCAATCTTATCAGTAAACGAGTTCATAAAGTCATTTGAATTATAGCTAGAAGGATAACTGATGGAAACTGAAGACTGTTTTTTGTCAGTTTAGCTACCGTGTTAAATAGAAATCTTGGGTTGTTTTTATTCTGGTCAATTAGTTTCGAGAAGTACGATGACCTAGCTGTAGTAAGAGCGTGCTTGTATTCGATGAGGCTGTCCTTCCAAGCAGAGCGAAAAACCTCTAAATTGGTAGAGCGCCATCTGCGTTCTAATTTTCTGGAAACTTGTTTAAGGGCACGGGTATGGTCGGTAAACCAGGGTGCAAGTTTCTTCTCACTGCATTTTTTTCTCTTGAGGGTGCGACCGCATCAAGTGTATTCCGTAAAATGTGATTTAACGCATCAGTTTGATGATCAATTGACAAAAGGCTATTTGGGTCCTGACTTGATACTAAGGATTCGGGAAGTAAGTTTATAAGTTTTGAAGCCGTCAATGAATTTATAGAGCGGCTGGAATAGTATTTAGGTTCCGATTTAATAGGAATATTTACCTGAATTTCAAAAGAAATCAAAAAGTGATCCGATAGTACAGGATTATGGGGAGACACAATGATATTCTCGACATCGATACCATAGGATAAAACTAAATCTAAGGTATGATTGTGGCGGTGGGTTGGTTCAGATATATTTTGAACAAAACCGACAGAGTCAATAATAGCTGCAAAAGCCAGTCCTAAAGGGTCACTGTCATTATCAACATGTATGTTGAAATCTCCAACAATCACAACTTTATCCGCCATAGTTGCCAAGCTTGATAAAAACTCTGCAAACTCGGAGAGAAAACAGTATACGGTCCAGGTGGTCTATAAATAGTTATTAAGAGGAAGGATTGCACTGAGGTAACTAGATCTTTTGACCGTCCAGAAAGCATAGAAAGCGATTCAAAAGAGGAGAACTTATCCCCACATTTAGCTGTAAAACTAAATTTTGTCGAAAAAATCACAGCAACACCGCCCCCTCTACCGGACAGACGCGGCGCTTGGCAGCTGGCATAACCATCGGGAGATGCCTCATTAAGTGCACTGTATTTCGTCAGGCCTAAGCCAGGTTTCAGTTAAACTAATCAGGTCAAAACTATGGTCGGTGATTAGTTCGTTCACAAGAACTGCCTTGGGGGAAAGTGATCTAACATTTAACAATCCACATTTAAGATGCGTCTTACTACAGGCAACACTTACTGCAGGCTGAGAGGTTTTAATATAAATAAGATTGTGTACACAAATGCCACGACAGCCAGTGTGCTCAGATAGCTTTTTACTTCTAAAACCATTTCCAAAACGAGGGACAGACACAGTCTCAATAGCTAAGCTAGTCACGGGTTTTTGGAAGCTAGCAGACAGTGGTTTAGGACCAGAAGTCTGCTGCCTGGCTAGCGCTCTGAGAGGTCATAAATTTTGCGAATTTATACTACGGGATAATGTTCTAGATAATAGAAGAGAACCTCTCCAGTTCGGGTGGAGTCCGTCTCTCTTCAGTAAGCCAGGCTTTCCCCAAAAAGTAGGCCAATTGTCTATGAAGCCCAAGTCGTTGTCAGTACACCAGTTAGCCATCCAGCGATTTAGCAACGTGAGTCTACTGTAGACTTCGTCACTCCTACGGGTAGGGATAGGGCCAGAGATAATTACTTCCCGACTGAGTGTTTTAGCGAGCTTACACACCGAAACAAAATTATTTTTAGTGATCTCCGACTGCCTAAGTCGGACATCGTTGGTGCCAGCGTGGATAATAATTTTAGAATATTTACGATTATTCTTAGCTAGCACCTTTAAGTTTGCCTCCACGTCGGTAGCTCTGGCCCCAGGCAAACATTGGACTATGGTCGCTGGTGACTCTATCCTCACGTCTCGTAAAATGGAATCGCTAATTATCAGAGCTTTCTCAGTAGGTGTATTACTGAGTGGGGAAAAACGATTCGAAACGTGAGTTAGGTGTATGACCTCCTTGGGACGGCGACTATGCCTCCTCGAACCGTGACAAAAGCACCTTGCTGCGAAGGTTCTGCTGGGGGAATAGCACTAATGTCTAGGCTATTTAAACTCCCTGGTGCGTCCGGCGCTAACAGAAAAGACTCTATGTAACTCTCTCCTTCCTGAATCTGGCGAAGCGTCCGGATGCGGTCCTCAAGCTCAACT
Organism: Aldrovandia affinis; assembly: GCA_029706075.1. NCBI lineage: Eukaryota > Metazoa > Chordata > Actinopteri > Notacanthiformes > Halosauridae > Aldrovandia > Aldrovandia affinis. The sequence goes on along the minus strand of JAINUG010001525.1, from coordinate 860 downwards.
ATTTTCTGCGCCAATTCTAAATTAAGTTCACACTTCCTACAAATACCAGTTACGTTAAACTTGGCGTCAGAACTAACACTAAACATATTGCACTCCAAGCAGGAAACAAGGGAGGAAGCCATGGTCGAATTCCTTACCGTAATGTTTTCTTGGGTGTCGAACAGAAAACCACGGTGCTCGAGTCCCGTATGGGTTGGTTAGTTAGGAATAACCGAAAAAGATTAAAAAATAGAAAAGAGTTTTGTATCCAAATCAGTATAAAAGTGTAGAAAATGCGGGCAGCGAAAACCTGGAGCAGCAGTTACTACAGCGCGCGTCGCGTTCAAAATGGAAACAGGAAACAGGAAACAGTATAAGACTGGTGAAAAGATCATCACAGTATTCCAGTCTACGTGGAATCAAATCAAATCAAATCAAGTTGATTTGTATAGCGCTTTTCACAATAGAATTGTCACAAAACGCTTAACAGAGGGGGAACCCAGGCCTAGACCCCCAAAAGCAAGCCTAACGGCAACAGTGGCAAGAAAAACTCCCTTGGTAGGGAGAAACCTTGGGAGGAACCAGACTAAAAGGGGGAGCCCATCCTCTTCTGGCTGGCACAGGGTATGTCCAAAAAAGACCATGTCATGGTCAGTCTAAGGTGGCTCAGGGCTGAAAGACTTTGCCCCCACTAGTCAGCGGGGGGCTAAACCACGCGGACAGGGTCCAGATCCAGGAACTGGGGTTGGCGTGGGGGTGAGGGTTGATGGGGGCAGCTCACACTTCTCGCAGGATCTAGGGCTCGGGGCAGGTGCCCCCAAGTCAGAGGCCGAGGCAGAGAAGAGAACATGCAGTCAGAAAAAAAAAGCAGTGCTATAGCC
>JAINUG010001524.1:0-21208 GCA_029706075.1 Aldrovandia affinis | reverse complement strand
ACTCGACCAGATGACGGGGTTCAGAGCCAAGATGAGTAAGACCACGTCTAACAAAGTAACCAACTCACTGGCTCACTGGATTGCCGTGGACTGTAGATCACTTTCGGTGGTCGAAGATAAGGGGCTAGAAAAGGTGCTACAGATTGCGTCGTCTGACACAATTTATGAACTGCCATGCAGAAAGACAATTTCGAAAAAAATCGAGCAGCTTCTTCCAAAGGTCCTTTGCACTATCATATTCCTAAAATTGCTGCACTTTGTTAAAAATTGCACTGGTCTGTGTAGTAGCTAAAATAAACAAGATGTTGCTGCTTAAACTTATGTATATGTCTATTCATTGATTCACTCGTATACCAAAATACATTTGAATTGAAAAATGTTGCTTCTCGTGTCAAATATTGATATGCGATTAAAATGCGATTAATTTCGATTAATTAATTACAAAGCCTCTAATTAATTAGATTAATTTTTTAATCGAGTCCCACCACTAATATTTTTCCTTTATATATATATATTTTATATATATTATTTTTTTTTTCTTGGTCAAATTTTTGGTAATTTTTTTAGATATATTATTTTTTCCTTTATATATATATATATTTATTTTTTTGGTCACTTTTTTTGTAAATTTTTTTTATATATATTTTTTTCCTTTATATATATATTTTATATATATATTTTTTTTTTGGTCAAATTTTAATGAGGGGGCATGTCAAAGCCAATACCTAGCGATGCTTTACACTGACTAAACCGCTAGATTCGCCGCTACATTAGAAAATGTCACGCCGCTGCTATCGCTGCCATTGAATTGAATGGATAGCCAGTTAGCATGTTTCCGACTTGTTTTAAACGACTTTTCCGACCGATTTGGACCGGGAAAACGGCCTGGTTAATGAGGGGGCGTGTCAAAGCCAATACCTAGCGATGCTTTACACTGACTAAACCGCTAGATTCGCCGCTACATTAGAAAATGTCACGCCGCTGCTATCGCTGCCATTGAATTGAATGGATAGCCAGTTAGCATGTTTCCGACTTGTTTTAAACGACTTTTCCGACCGATTTGGACCGGAAAACGGCCTGGTTAATGAGGGGAGTGTCAAAGCCAATACCTAGCGATGCTTTACACTGACTAAACCGCTAGATTCGCCGCTACATTAGAAAATGTCACGTCGCTGCTATCGCTGCCATTGAATTGAATGGATAGCCAGTTAGCATGTTTCCGACTTGTTTTAAACTACTTTTCCGACCGATTTGTTTTGGGAAAACGGCCTGGTTAATGAGGGGGCGTGTCAAAGCCAATACCTAGTGATGCTTTACACTGACTAAACCGCTAGATTCGCCGCTACATTACAAAATGTCACGCCGATGCTATCGCTGCCATTGAATTGAATGGATAGCCAGTTAGCATGTTTCCGACTTGTTTTAAACTACTTTTCCGACCGATTTGGACCGGAAAACGGCCTGGTTAATGAGGGGGCGTGTCAAAGCCAATACCTAGTGAAGCTTTACACTGACTAAACCGCTAGATTCGACGCTACATTACAAAATGTCACGCCGATGCTATCGCTGCCATTGAATTGAATGGATAGCCAGTTAGCATGTTTCCGACTTGTTTTAAACGACTTTTCTGACCGATTTAAACCGGGAAAACGGCCTGGTTAATGAGGGGGAGTGTCAAAGCCAATACCTAGCGATGCTTTACACTGACTAAACCGCTAGATTTGCAGCTACATTAGAAAATGTCACGCCTATGCTATCGCTGCCATTGAATTGAATGGATAGCCAGTTAGCATGTTTCCGACTTGTTTTAAACTACTTTTCCGACCGATTTGGACCGGGAAAACGGCCTGGTTAATGAGGGGGAGTGTCAAAGCCAATACCTAGCGATGCTTTACACTGACTAAACCGCTAGATTCGCCGCTACATTAGAAAATGTCACGCCGCTGCTATCGCTGCCATTGAATTGAATGGATAGCCAGTTAGCATGTTTCCGACTTGTTTTAAACGACTTTTCCGACCGATTTGGACCGGGAAACGGCCTGGTTAATGAGGGGGCGTGTCAAAGCAATACCTAGTGATGCTTTACACTGACTAAACCGCTAGATTCGCCGCTACATTAGAAAATGTCACGCAGCTGGTATCGCTGCTATTGAATTGAATGGATAGCCAGTTAGCATGTTTCCGACTTGTTTTAAACTACTTTTCCGACCGATTTGGACCGGGAAAACGGCCTGGTTAATGAGGGGAGTCAAAAGCCAATACCTAGCGATGCTTTACACTGACTAAACCGCTAGATTCGCCATTACATTACAAAATGTCAATGATGCTATCGCTGCCATTGAATTGAATGGATGGCCAGTTAGCATGTTTCCGACTTGCTCCTTTTTGTATTTTTTTGTCAAATATGTATATATATTTCCTTTATATATATATATTTTTTTTTTTGTCAAATTTTTCCTTTATATATATATTTTATATATTTATTTATTTTGGTCACATTTTTTAGTAGATTTTTTTAAATATATATATATTTTTCCTTTATATATATATTTTATATATATTTTTGTCAAATTTTTAGTAATTTTTTTATATATATATTTTCCTTTTATATATATATTTTATCTATATTATTTTTTTGGTCAAATTTTTTTGTAATTTTTTTATATATATTTTTTTTCCTTTATATATATATTTTATATGTTTTTTTTGGGTCAAATTTTTTTGTAATTTAAAAAAATATATATATATATTTCCTTTATATATATATATATATATATATATTTTTTTTTTTTTTTCAAATTTTTCCTTTATATATATATTTTATATATATTTTTTTTTGGTCAAATTTTTTTAATTTTTTATATATATATTTTTTTCTTTATATATATATTTTTTTTTTTTTTTTGGGTCAAATTGTTTTGTATTTTTTTGTAAAATATATATATATATTTCCTTTATATATATATTTTTTTTTTTGTCAAATTTTTCCTTTATATATATATTTTATATATTTATTTTTTTGGTCACATTTTTTTAGTAAATTTTTTAAATATATATATATATTTTTCCTTTATATATATATTTTATATATATTTTTGTCAAATTTTTTAGTAATTTTTTATATATATATTTTTTCCTTTATATATATATTTTATATATATTTTTTTTTTGGTCAAATTTTTTTGTAATTTTTATATATATATTTTTCCTTTATATATATATATTTTATATATATAATTTTTTTCTTGGTCAAATTTTTTGGTAATTTTTATATATATTTTTTTTCCTTTATATATATATATATTTATTTTTTGGTCACTTTTTTGTACATTTTTTTATATATATTTTTTTTCCTTTATATATATATTTTATATATATTTATTTTTTTGGTCAAATTTTAATGAGGGGGCATGTCAAAGCCAATACCTCGCGATGCTTTACACTGACTAAACCGCTAGATTCGCCGCTACATTAGAAAATGTCATGTCGCTGCTATCGCTGCCATTGAATTGAATGGATAGCCAGTTAGCATGTTTCCGACTTGTTTTAAACGACTTTTCCGACCGATTTGTTTTGGGAAAACGGCCTGGTTAATGAGGGGGAGTGTCAAAGCCAATACCTAGTGATGCTTTACACTGACTAAACCGCTAGATTCACCGTTACATTAGAAAATGTCACGCCTGGCTGCTATCGCTGCCATTGAATTGAATGGATAGCCAGTTAGCATGTTTCCGACTTGTTTTAAACGACTTTTCTGACCGATTTAAACCGGAAAACGGCCTGGTTAATGAGGGGGAGTGTCAAAGCCAATACCTAGCGATGCTTTACACTGACTAAACCGCAAGATTTGCCGCTACATTAGAAAATGTCACGCCTATGCTATCGCTGCCATTGAATTGAATGGATAGCCAGTTAGCATGTTTCCGACTTGTTTTAAACTACTTTTCCGACCGATTTGGACCGGAAAACGGCCTGGTTAATGAGGGGGCGTGTCAAAGCCAATACCTAGCGATGCTTTACACTGACTAAACCGCTAGATTCGCCGCTACATTATAAAATGTCACGCCGATGCTATCGCTGCCATTGAATTGAATGGATGGCCAGTTAGCATGTTTCCGACTTGCTCCTTTTTGTATTTTTTGTCAAATTTGTATATATATTTCCTTTATATATATATTTTTTTTTGTCAAATTTTTCCTTTATATATATAATTTATATATTTATTTATTTTGGTCACATTTTTTAGTATATTTTTTAAATATATATATATATTTTTCCTTTATATATATATTTTATATATATTTTTGTCAAATTTTTTAGTAATTTTTTTATATATATATTTTTCCTTTATATATATATTTTATCTATTTTTTTTGGTCAAATTTTTTGTAATTTTTTTTTATATATATATTTTTCCTTTATATATATATTTTATATATTTTTTTGGTCAAATTGTTTTGTATTTTTTTGTAAAATATATATATATATTTCCTTTATATATATATATTTTTTTGTCAAATTTTTCCTTTATATATATATTTTATATATTTTTTTTTTGGTCACATTTTTTTAGTACATTTTTAAAATATATATATATATTTTTCCTTTATATATATATTTTATATATTTTTTTTGTCAAATTTTTAGTAATTTTTTTATATATATATATTTTTTCCTTTATATATATATTTTATATATATTATTTTTTTGGTCAAATTTTTTTGTAATTTTTTTATATATATTTTTCCTTTATATATATATATTTTTATATTTTTTTTTGGTCAAATTTTAATGAGGGGGCTTGTCAAAGCCAATACCTAGCGATGCTTTACACTGAGTAAACCGCTAGATTCGCCGCTTCATTAGAAAATGTCACGCCGCTGCTATCGCTGCCATTGAATTGAATCGATAGCCAGTTAGCATGTTTCCGACTTGTTTTAAAACGACTTTTCCGACCGATTTGGACCGGGAAAACGGCCTGGTTAATGAGGGGCGTGTCAAAGCCAATACCTAGCGATGCTTTACACTGACTAAACTGCTAGATTCGCCGCTACATTACAAAATGTCACGCCGATGCTATCGCTGCCATTGAATTGAATGGATAGCCAGTTAGCATGTTTCCGACTTGTTTTAAACTACTTTTCCGACCGATTTGGACCGGGAAAACGGCCTGGTTAATGAGGGGGCGTGTCAAAGCCAATACCTAGCGATGCTTTACACTGACTAAACCGCTAGATTCGCCGCTACATTACAAAATGTCACGCCGATGCTATCGCTGCCATTGAATTGAATGGATGGCCAGTTAGCATGTTTCCGACTTGCTCCTTTTTGTATTTTTTTGTAAAATATATATATATATTTCCTTTATATATATATTTTTTTTTTGTCAAATTTTTCCTTTATATATATATTTTATATATTTTTTTTTTAGTCACATTTTTTAGTACATTTTTTTAAATATATATATATATTTTCCTTTATATATATATTTTATATATATTATTTTTTTTGGTCAAATTTTTTTTTAATTTTTATATATATATATTTTTCTTTATATATATATTTTATATTTTTTTTTTTTTGGGTCAAATTTTTGTAATTAAAAAAAAATATATATATATTTTTCCTTTATATATATATTTTATATATTTTTTTTTTTTCTTGGTCAAATTTTTTGGTAATTTTTTTATATATATTATTTTTTCCTTTATATATATATATATTTTTTTTTTTGGTCACTTTTTATGTAAAAAAATTTTATATATATTTTTTTCCTTTATATATATATTTTATATATATTTTTTTTTTGGTCAAATTTTAATGAGGGGGCATGTCAAAGCCAATACCTAGCGATGCTTTACACTGACTAAACCGCTAGATTCGCCGCTACATTAGAAAATGTCACGTCGCTGCTATCGCTGCCATTGAATTGAATGGATAGCCAGTTAGCATGTTTCCGACTTGTTTTAAACGACTTTTCTGACCGATTTGGACCGGGAAAACGGCCTGGTTAATGAGGGGGAGTGTCAAAGCCAATACCTAGCGATGCTTTACACTGATATAAAATATATATATAAAGGAAAAATATATATATATTAAAAAATTTACTAAAAAAATGTGACCAAAAAATAAATATATAAAATATATATATAAAGGAAAAATTTGACAAAAAAAAATATATATAATATATATATATAAATAAATATATATATATTTTTAAAAAATTACAAAAAAATTGACCCAAAAAAATATAAAAAATATATATAAAAGGAAAAATATATATATATAAAAAATTACAAAAAAATTGACCAAAAAAATATATATAAAATATATATATAAAGGAAAAAAAAAAAAAATATATATAATAAAAATAAAGTAAAAAATAATTTGACCAAAAAAATTTGATAAAAAATATAAAAAATATATATAAAGGAAAAAATATATATATAAAAAAAATTACAAAAAATTTGACCAAAAAAATAATATATAAAATATATATATAAAGGAAAAATATATATATATATTTAAAAAAATGTACTAAAAAAATGTGACCAAAAAATAAATAAATATATAAAATATATATATAAAGGAAAATTTGATGAAAAAAAATATATATATATAAAGGAAATATATATACATATTTTACAAAAAATACAAAAAGGAGCAAGTCGGAAACATGCTAACTGGCCATCCATTCAATTCAATGGCAGCGATAGCATCGGGCGTGACATTTTGTAATGTAGCGGCGAATCTAGCGGTTTAGTCAGTGTAAAGCATCGCTAGGTATTGGCTTTGACACGCCCCTCATTAACCAGGCTGTTTTCCTGGTCCAAATCGGTCGGAAAAGTAGTTTAAAACAAGTCGGAAACATGCTAACTGGCTATCCATTCAATTCAATGGCAGCGATAGCAGCTGCGTGACATTTTCTAATGTAGCGGCGAATCTAGCGGTTTAGTCAGTGTAAAGCATCGCTAGGTATTGGCTTTGACACGCCCCCTCATTAACCAGGCCGTTTTCCGGTCCAAATCGGTCGGAAAAGTAGTTTAAAACAAGTCGGAAACATGCTAACTGGCTATCCATTCAATTCAATGGCAGCGATAGCATCGGCGTGACATTTTCTAATGTAGCGGCGAATCAGCAGCGGTTTAGTCAGTGTAAAGCATCGCTAGGTATTGGCTTTGACACGCCCCCTCATTAACCAGGCCGTTTTCCCGGTCCAAATCGGTCGGAAAAGTAATTTAAAACAAGTCGGAAACATGCTAACTGGCTATCCATTCAATTCAATGGCAGCGATAGCAGCGGCGTGACATTTTCTAATGTAGCGGCGAATCTAGCGGTTTAGTCAGTGTAAAGCATCGCTAGGTATTGGCTTTGACATGCCCCCTCATTAAAATTTGACCAAAAAAAATATATATATAAATATATATATAAAGGAAAAAAATATATATATAAAAAAAAAATACAAAAAAAATGACCAAAAAATAAATAAATATATATATATAAAGGAAAAAAAATATATATTAAAAAATTACCAAAAAATTTGACCAAAAAAAAATAATATATATAAAATATATATATAAAGGAAAATATATATATATAAAAAAAAACCAAAAAATTTGACAAAAAATATATATAAAAATATATATATAAAGGAAAAATATATATATATATTTTAAAAATGTACTAAAAAATGTGACCAAAAAAATAAAAAAAAAATATAAAAAATATATATAAAGGAAATAATTTGACAAAAAAATAATATATATATATATAAGGAAATATATATATATATTTTACAAAAAAATACAAAACAATTTGACCTAAAAAAATATATAAAATATATATATAAAGGAAAAATATATATATATTAAAAATTATTAAAAAAATTTGACTAAAAAAAATAATATATATAAAATATATATATAAAGGAAAAATTTGACAAAAAAAAAAATATATATAATATATATATATAAAGGAAATATATATATATATTTTTTTTTTAAATTACAAAAAAATTTGACCCAAAAAAAAAATATAAAATATATATATAAAGGAAAAAAATATATATAAAAAAAATTACAAAAAATTTGACCAAAAATAATATATATAAAATATATATATAAAGGAAAAATATATATATATATTTAAAAAAATGTACTAAAAAATGTGACCAAAAAAATAAATATATAAAATATATATATAAAGGAAAAATTTGACAAAAAAATATATATATAAAGGAAATATATATATAAAGGAAATATATATATATATTTTACAAAAAATACAAAAGGAGCAAGTCGGAAACATGCTAACTGGCCATCCATTCAATTCAATGGCAGCGATAGCATCGTGTGACATTTTGTAATGTGGCAGCGGCATCGGCGTCTAGCGGTTTAGTCAGTGTAAAGCATCGCTAGGTATTGGCTTTGACACGCCCCCTCATTAACCAGGCCGTTTTCCCGGTCCAAATCGGTCGGAAAAGTAGTTTAAAACAAGTCGGAAACATGCTAACTGGCTATCCATTCAATTCAATGGCAGCGATAGCAGCGGCGTGACATTTTCTAATGTAGCGGCGAATCTAGCGGTTTAGTCAGTGTAAAGCATCGCAAGGTATTGGCTTTGACATGCCCCCTCATTAAAATTTGACCAAAAAAAATATATATAAAATATATATATAAAGGAAAAAAATATATATATAAAAAATTTACATAAAAAGTGACCAAAAAAAAATATATATATAAAGGAAAAAATAATATATATTAAAAAAATTACCAAAAATTTGACCAAAAAAAATATATAAAATATATATAAAGGAAAAATATATATATAAAATATATATAAAATATATATAAAAATATATATAAAAAAAATATATTTGAAAAAAAAATAAAATACCAAAAATTTAAAATATACCAAAAAAAAAAGGAAATATATATATATATTTAAAAAATATATATAAAAATAAAAAATATATATATATATAAAAAAAAATTACAAAAAAATTTGACTAAAAAAATATATATAATATATATATATAGGAAAAAAATATATATATTTTAAAAATGTACTAAAAAAATGTGACCAAAAAATAAAAATATATAAAAAAAAATATATATATAAAGGAAAAATTTGACAAAAAAAATATATATATATATAAGGAAATATATATATATATTTTACAAAAAAATACAAAAAGGAGCAAGTCGGAAACATGCTAACTGGCCATCCATTCAATTCAATGGCAGCGATAGCATCGGCGTGACATTTTGTAATGTAGCGGCGAATCTAGCGGTTTAGTCAGTGTAAAGCATCGCTAGGTATTGGCTTTGACACGCCCCTCATTAACCAGGCCGTTTCCCGGTCCAAATCGGTCGGAAAAGTAGTTTAAAACAAGTCGGAAACATGCTAACTGGCTATCCATTCAATTCAATGGCAGCGATAGCATCGGCGTGACATTTTGTAATGTAGCGGCGAATCTAGCGGTTTAGTCAGTGTAAAGCATCGCTAGGTATTGGCTTTGACACGCCCCCTCATTAACCAGGCCGTTTTCCCGGTCCAAATCGGTCGGAAAAGTAGTTTAAAACAAGTCGGAAACATGCTAACTGGCTATCCATTCAATTCAATGGCAGCGATAGCATCGGCGTGACATTTTGTAATGTAGCGGCGAATCTAGCGGTTTAGTCAGTGTAAAGCATCGCTAGGTATTGGCTTTGACACGCCCCCTCATTAACCAGGCCGTTTTCCCGTCCAAATCGGTCGGAAAAGTCATTTAAAACAAGTCGGAAACATGCTAACTGGCTATCCATTCAATTCAATGGCAGCGATAGCAGCGGCGTGACATTTTCTAATGTAGCGGCGAATCTAGCGGTTTAGTCAGTGTAAAGCATCGCTAGGTATTGGCTTTGACATGCCCCCTCATTAAAATTTGACCAAAAAAAAATATATAAAAATATATATATAAAGGAAAAAAAATATATATAAAAAAAAATTTACAAAAAAGTGACCAAAAAATAAATATATATATATATAAAGGAAAAATAATATATATATAAAAAATTACCAAAAATTTGACCAAGAAAAAAAATATATATATAAAATATATATATAAAGGAAAAATATATATATAAAAAAATTACAAAAAATTTGACCAAAAATAATATATATAAAATATATATATAAAGGAAAAAAATATATATATAAAAAAATACTTAAAAAATTGACAAAAAAAATATATAAAATATATATATAAAGGAAAAATATATATATATATTTTAAAAAATGTACTAAAAAAATGTGACCAAAAAAAAAAAAAAAAATATATAAAATATATATATAAAGGAAAAATTTTGACAAAAAAATATATATATATAAAGGAAATATATATATATATTTTACAAAAAATACAAAACAATTTGACCCAAAAATATATAAAATATATATATAAAGGAAAAAAAATATATATATATAAAAAAATACAAAAAATTTGACCAAAAAAATATATATATATAAAATATATATATAAAAAAAATAAAAAAAAAAATGACTAAAAAATTTGACAAAAAAAATATATAAAATATATATATAAAGGAAAAATATATATATATATTTTAAAAATGTACAAAAAAAAATGTGACCAAAAAAATAAATATATAAAATATATATATAAAGGAAAAATTTGACAAAAAATATATATATATATATAAAAGGAAATATATATATATATTTTAAAAAATACAAAAAAAATTTGACCCAAAAATATATATAAAATATATATATAAAGGAAAAAAATATATATATAAAAAAATTTACAAAAAAATTGACCAAAAAAATAATATATAAAATATATATATAAAGGAAAAATTTGACAAAAAAAAAAATATATATATATATAAAGGAAATATATATATATATATATTTAAAAAAAAAAAAATACAAAAAAACATTTTGAAAAAATATATATATAAAAAAATTACGGAAAAATGCTAAAAAATATATAAAAATATATATATAAAGGAAAAATATATATATATATAAAAATGTACTAAAAAATGTGACCAAAAAAAATAAATATATAAAATATATATATAAAGGAAAAATTTGACAAAAAAAAAAATATATATATATAAAGGAAATATATATATATATTTTACAAAAAAATACAAAAAGGAGCAAGTCGGAAACATGCTAACTGGCCATCCATTCAATTCAATGGCAGCGATAGCATCGGCGTGACATTTTGTAATGTAGCGGCGAATCTAGCGGTTTAGTCAGTGTAAAGCATCGCTAGGTATTGGCTTTGACACGCCCCCTCATTAACCAGGCCGTTTTCCCGGTCCAAATCGGTCGGAAAAGTAGTTTAAAACAAGTCGGAAACATGCTAACTGGCTATCCATTCAATTCAATGGCAGCGATAGCAGCGGCGTGACATTTTCTAATGTAGCGGCGAATCTAGCGGTTTAGTCAGTGTAAAGCATCGCTAGGTATTGGCTTTGACATGCCCCCTCATTAAAATTTGACCAAAAAAAATATATATAAAATATATATATAAAGGAAAAAAATATATATATAAAAAAAATTTACAAAAAAAGTGACCAAAAAAAATAAATATATATATATATAAAGGAAAAAAATATATATATAAAAAAAATTACCAAAAAATTTGACCAAAAAAAAAAATATATATAAAATATATATATAAAGGAAAAATATATATATAAAAAATTACCAAAAAATTGACAAAAAAATATATATAAAATATATATATAAAGGAAAAATATATATATATATTTTAAAAAATGTACTAAAAAAATGTGACCAAAAAAAATATATAAAATATATATATAAAGGAAAAATATATATATATTTTAAATATTTTAAAAAATGTACTAAAAAATTTGACCAAAAAAATATAAAATATATATAAAGGAAAAAAATATATATATAAAAAATTAAAAAAATTTGAAAAAAAAAAAATATATATAAAATATATATATAAAGGAAAAATTTGACCTAAAAAAAAAAATATATATATATATATATATATAAAAAATATATATATATATTTTTTTAAATTACAAAAAAATTGACCAAAAATAAAAAAATATAAAAATATATAAAAAAAAATATATATATAAAAAAATTACAAAAAATTTGGAAAAATTTGACAAAAAAAAAAAAATATATATAATATATATATATAAAGGAAATATATATATATATTTTTTTTTAAATTACAAAAAAATTTGACCCAAAAAAAAAATATAAAATATATATATAAAGGAAAAATATATATATAAAAAATTACAAAAAAATTTGACCAAAAATAATATATATAAAAAATATATATAAAGGAAAAATATATATATATATTTAAAAAATGTACTAAAAAAATGTGACCAAAAAAAATATATAAAAATATATATATAAAGGAAAATTTGACAAAAAAAAAATATATATATATAAAGGAAATATATATATATATTTTACAAAAATACAAAAAGGAGCAAGTCGGAAACATGCTAACTGGCCATCCATTCAATTCAATGGCAGCGATAGCATCGGCGTGACATTTTGTAATGTAGCGGCGAATCTAGCGGTTTAGTCAGTGTAAAGCATCGCTAGGTATTGGCTTTGACACGCCCCCTCATTAACCAGGCCGTTTTCCCGTCCAAATCGGTCGGAAAAGTAGTTTAAAACAAGTCGGAAACATGCTAACTGGCTATCCATTCAATTCAATGGCAGCGATAGCATCGGCGTGACATTTTGTAATGTAGCGGCGAATCTAGCGGTTTAGTCAGTGTAAAGCATCGCTAGGTATTGGCTTTGACACGCCCCTCATTAACCAGGCCGTTTTCCCGGTCCAAATCGGTCGGAAAAGTCGTTTAAAACAAGTCGGAAACATGCTAACTGGCTATCCATTCAATTCAATGGCAGCGATAGCAGCGGCGTGACATTTTCTAATGTAGCGGCGAATCTAGCGGTTTAGTCAGTGTAAAGCATCGCTAGGTATTGGCTTTGACACGCCCCCTCATTAACCAGGCCGTTTTCCCGGTCCAAATCGGTCGGAAAAGTCGTTTAAAACAAGTCGGAAACATGCTAACTGGCTATCCATTCAATTCAATGACATGCCCGTGACATTTTCTAATTAAAATTTGACAGTGTAAAGCAAAAAAAAAAATATATAAAAAAAATATATATAAAAAAAAAAAAAATATATATAAAAAAAATTTACAAAAAAAAGTGACCAAAAAAAAATATATATATATAAAGGAAAAAAAATATATATAAAAAAATTACCAAAAATTTGACCAAGAAAAAAATAATATATATAAAATATATATATAAAGGAAAAATATATATATAAAAAAATTACAAAAAATTTGACCAAAAAAATAATATATATAAAATATATATATAAAGGAAAAATATATATATATAAAAAAATTACTAAAAAATTTGACAAAAATATATATAAAATATATATATAAAGGAAAATATATATATATATTTTAAAAATGTACTAAAAAAATGTGACCAAAAAAAATATATAAAAAATATATATAAAAGGAAAATTTGACAAAAAAAATATATATATATATAAAGGAAATATATATATATATTTTACAAAAATACAAAACAATTTGACCTAAAAAATATATAAAATATATATATAAAGGAAAAATATATATATATATAAAAAAATTACAAAAAAATTTGACTAAAAAAAAATATATATAAAATATATATATAAAGGAAAAATTTGACAAAAAAAAATATATATAATATATATATATAAAGGAAATATATATATATATTTTTTTTTAAATTACAAAAAAATTTGACCCAAAAAAATATATAAAATATATATATAAAGGAAAAATATATATATATAAAAAATTACAAAAAAATTTGACCAAAAAAATATATATATAAAATATATATATAAAGGAAAATATATATATATATTTAAAAAAATGTACTAAAAAATGTGACTAAAAAAATAAATATATAAAATATATATATAAAGGAAAAAATTTGATTGAAAAAATAATATATATATAAAGGAAATATATATATATATTTTACAAAAAAATACAAAAAGGAGCAAGTCGGAAACATGCTAACTGGCCATCCATTCAATTCAATGGCAGCGATAGCATCGGTGACGTGACATTTTGTAATGTAGCGGCGAATCTAGCGGTTTAGTCAGTGTAAAGCATCGCTAGGTATTGGCTTTGACACGCCCCTCATTAACCAGGCCGTTTTCCCGGTCCAAATCGGTCGGAAAAGTAGTTTAAAACAAGTCGGAAACATGCTAACTGGCTATCCATTCAATTCAATGGCAGCGATAGCATCGGCGTGACATTTTGTAATGTAGCGGCGAATCTAGCGTTTAGTCAGTGTAAAGCATCGCTAGGTATTGGCTTTGACACGCCCCATTAACCAGGCCGTTTTCCCGTCCAAATCGGTCGGAAAAGTCGTTTAAAACAAGTCGGAAACATGCTAACTGGCTATCCATTCAATTCAATGGCAGCGATAGCAGCGGCGTGACATTTTCTAATGTAGCGGCGAATCTAGCGGTTTAGTCAGTGTAAAGCATCGCTAGGTATTGGCTTTGACATGCCCCCATTAAAATTTGACCAAAAAAATATATATAAAATATATATATAAAGGAAAAAATATATATATAAAAAAAATTTACAAAAAAGTGACCAAAAAATATATATATATATATAAAAAAATATATATATAAAATTAAAAAATTTGACCAAGAAAAAAAAAAATTATATAAAAAAAAAATATATATAAAAAAAAAAAAATTTGACCAAAAAAAATATATATAAAATATATATATAAAGGAAAAATTTGACAAAAAATAAAAAAAAATGATAAAAAAATAAAATATATATATAAAGGAAAAATATATATATATATTTAAAAAATACTAAAAATTTGACCAAAAAATAAATATATAAAATATATATATAAAGGAAAAAATAAAAAAAAAAATATAAAAAATTAATATAAAAAATTTTTTTACAAAAAATACAAAACAAAACCTAAAAAATATATATAAATATATATAAAAGGAAAAATATTATATAAAAAAATTACAAAAAAATTTGAAAAAATAATATATATAATATATATATAAAGGAAAATTTGACAAAAAAAATATATATATATATATATATAAAGGAAATATATATAATATTTTTTTTTAAATTACAAAAAAATTTGACCCAAAAAAAAAATATAAAATATATATATAAAGGAAAAAATATATATATAAAAAACACAACAAAAAAATTTGACCAAAAAATAATATATATAAAATATATATATAAAGGAAAATATATATATATATTTAAAAAAATGTACTAAAAAAATGTGACTAAAAAAATAAATATATAAAATATATATATAAAGGAAAAATTTGACAAAAAAAATATATATATATATAAAGGAAATATATATATATATTTTACAAAAATACAAAAAGCAAGTCGGAAACATGCTAACTGGCCATCCATTCAATTCAATGGCAAACATGCTAATTTTGTAATGTAGCTGGCCATCCATTTGGCTTTGACACGCCCCCTCATTAACCAGGCCGTTTTCCCGGTCCAAATCGGTCGGAAAAGTAGTTTAAAACAAGTCGGAAACATGCTAACTGGCTATCCATTCAATTCAATGGCAGCGATAGCATGCGTGACATTTTCTAATGTAGCGGCGAATCTAGCGGTTTAGTCAGTGTAAAGCATCGCTAGGTATTGGCTTTGACACTCCCCCTCATTAACCAGGCCGTTTTCCCGGTCCAAATCGGTCGAAAAGTCGTTTAAAACAAGTCGGAAACATGCTAACTGGCTATCCATTCAATTCAATGGCAGCGATAGCATCGGCGTGACATTTTGTAATGTAGCGGCGAATCTAGCGGTTTAGTCAGTGTAAAGCATCACTAGGTATTGGCTTTGACACTCCCCCTCATTAACCAGGCCGTTTTCCCGTCCAAATCGGTCGAAAAGTAGTTTAAAAACAAGTCGGAAACATGCTAACTGGCTATCCATTCAATTCAATGGCAGCGATAGCATCGGCGTGACATTTTGTAATGTAGCGGCGAATCTAGCGTTTAGTCAGAATCTAGCGGTTTAGTCAGTGTAAAGCTTCACTAGGTATTGGCTTTGACACGCCCCTCATTAACCAGGCCGTTTTCCCGGTCCAAATCGGTCGGAAAAGTAGTTAAAAACAAGTCGGAAACATGCTAACTGGCTATCCATTCAATTCAATGGCAGCGATAGCATCGGCGTGACATTTTGTAATGTAGCGGCGAATCTAGCGGTTTAGTCAGTGTAAAGCATCACTAGGTATTGGCTTTGACACGCCCCTCATTAACCAGGCCGTTTTCCCAAAACAAATCGGTCGGAAAAGTAGTTTAAAACAAGTCGGAAACATGCTAACTGGCTATCCATTCAATTCAATGGCAGCGATAGCAGCGACGTGACATTTTCTAATGTAGCGGCGAATCTAGCGGTTTAGTCAGTGTAAAGCATCGCTAGGTATTGGCTTTGACACTCCCCGTCATTAACCAGGCCGTTTTCCCGGTCCAAATCGGTCGGAAAAGTAGTTTAAAACAAGTCGGAAACATGCTAACTGGCTATCCATTCAATTCAATGGCAGCGATAGCATCGGCGTGACATTTTGTAATGTAGCGGCGAATCTAGCGGTTTAGTCAGTGTAAAGCATCGCTAGGTATTGGCTTTGACACGCCCCCTCATTAACCAGGCCGTTTTCCCGGTCCAAATCGGTCGGAAAAGTCGTTTAAAACAAGTCGGAAACATGCTAACTGGCTATCCATTCAATTCAATGGCAGCGATAGCAGCAGCATTTTTCTAATGTAGCGGCGAATCTAGCGGTTTAGTCAGTGTAAAGCATCGCTAGGTATTGGCTTTGACATGCCCCCTCATTAAAATTTGACCAAAAAAATATATATAAAATATATATATAAAGGAAAAAAAGATATATATAAAAAAAATTTACAAAAAAAGTGACCAAAAAAAAAATATATATATATATATATAAAGGAAAAATAATATATATAAAAAATTACCAAAAAATTTGACCAAGAAAAAAAAATATATATAAAATATATATATAAAGGAAAATATATATATATAAAAAAAATTACAAAAAAATTTGACAAAAAAAAATATATATAAAATATATATATAAAGGAAAAATATATATATATAAAAAATTAAAAAATGTACTAAAAAATGTAACCAAAAAATAAATATATAAAATATATATAAAAAATGTACTAAAAAAATGACAAAAAAATAAATATATAAAATATAAAGGAAAAATTTGAAATAATATATATAAATTTATAAAAAAATTACAAAAAACAAAACATAATTTGACCCAAAAAATATATAAAATATATATATAAAGGAAAAATATATATATATAAAAAATTACAAAAAAATTTGACCAAAAAAATATATATATATAAATATATATATAAAGGAAAAATTTGACAAAAAAAAATAAATATATATAATATATATATATAAAAGGAAATATATATATATTTTTTTAAATTACACAAAAAAATTGACCCAAAAAATATATAAAATATATATATAAAGGAAAATATATATATATAAAAAAATTACAAAAAAATTTGACCAAAAAAAATATATATAAAATATATATATAAAGGAAAAATATATATATATATTTAAAAAAAATGTACTAAAAAAAAAAAATGTGACCAAAAAATAAATATATAAAATATATATATAAAGGAAAAATTTGACAAAAAAAATATATATATAAAAAGAAATATATATATATATTTTACAAAAAATACAAAAAGGAGCAAGTCGGAAACATGCTAACTGGCCATCCATTCAATTCAATGGCAGCGATAGCATCGGCGTGACATTTTGTAATGTAGCGGCGAATCTAAGCGGTTTAGTCAGTGTAAAGCATCGCTAGGTATTGGCTTTGACACGCCCCCTCATTAACCAGGCCGTTTTCCCGGTCCAAATCGGTCGGAAAAGTAGTTTAAAACAAGTCGGAAACATGCTAACTGGCTATCCATTCAATTCAATGGCAGCGATAGCAGCTGCGTGACATTTTCTAATGTAGCGGCGAATCTAGCGGTTTAGTCAGTGTAAAGCATCGCTAGGTATTGGCTTTGACACTCCCCTCATTAACCAGGCCGTTTTCCCGGTCCAAATCGGTCGGAAAAGTCGTTTAAAACAAGTCGGAAACATGCTAACTGGCTATCCATTCAATTCAATGGCAGCGATAGCATAGGCGTGACATTTTCTAATGTAGCGGCAAATCTAGCGGTTTAGTCAGTAAAGCATCGCTAGGTATTGGCTTTGACACTCCCCCTCATTAACCAGGCCGTTTTCCCGGTTTAAATCGGTCAGAAAAGTCGTTTAAAACAAGTCGGAAACATGCTAACTGGCTATCCATTCAATTCAATGGCAGCGATAGCATCGGCGTGACATTTTGTAATGTAGCGGCGAATCTAGCGGTTTAGTCAGTGTAAAGCTTCACTAGGTATTGGCTATGACATGCCCCCTCATTAAAATTTGACCAAAAAAAAATATATATAAAATATATATATAAAAAAAGTCGAAAAAAAAATATAACTAAATCCATTCAAAAAAATTTGACCAAAAAAAAAAAATAAATATATAAAAAATATATATATAAAGGAAAAAAAAAAAAAATAAAAAATATATATATAAAAAAATTACTAAAAATTTGACCAAAAAAAAAATTTGATAAAAAATATAAAAATATATATATATATATATAAAAAAAAAAATTACAAAACATGCTAACTATATATCCATATATTATAAAAAAATATATATATAAAAAAAATGTACAAAAAATGTGACTAAAAAATAAATATATAAAATATATATATAAAGGAAAAATTTGACAAAAAAATAAATATATATAAAGGAAATATATATATATATTTTACAAAAATACAAAAAGGAGCAAGTCGGAAACATGCTAACTGGCCATCCATTCAATTCAATGGCAGCGATAGCATCGGCGTGACATTTTGTAATGTAGCGGCGAATCTAGCGGTTTAGTCAGTGTAAAGCATCGCTAGGTATTGGCTTTGACACGCCCCCTCATTAACCAGGCCGTTTTCCCGGTCCAAATCGGTCGGAAAAGTAGTTTAAAAACAAGTCGGAAACATGCTAACTGGCTATCCATTCAATTCAATAGCAGCGATAGCAGCGGCGTGACATTTTCTAATGTAGCGGCGAATCTAGCGGTTTAGTCAGTGTAAAGCATCGCTAGGTATTGGCTTTGACACTCCCCCTCATTAACCAGGCCGTTTTCCCGGTCCAAATCGGTCGGAAAAGTCGTTTAAAACAAGTCGGAAACATGCTAACTGGCTATCCATTCAATTCAATGGCAGCGATAGCATCGGCGTGACATTTTCTAATGTAGCGGCAAATCTAGCGGTTTAGTCAGTGTAAAGCATCGCTAGGTATTGGCTTTGACACTCCCCCATTAACCAGGCCGTTTTCCGGTCCAAATCGGTCGGAAAAGTCGTTTAAAACAAGTCGGAAACATGCTAACTGGCTATCCATTCAATTCAATGGCAGCGATAGCAGCGGCGTGACATTTTCTAATGTAGCGGCGAATCTAGCGGTTTAGTCAGTGTAAAGCATCGCTAGGTATTGGCTTTGACATGCCCCCTCATTAAAATTTGACCAAAAAAAATATATATAAAATATATATATAAAGGAAAAAAATATATATAAAAAAAAAATACAAAAAAGTGACCAAAAAAATAAATATATATATATATAAAAAAAAAAAATAATATATATAAAAAATTACCAAAAAATTTGACCAAGAAAAAAAATATATATAAAATATATATATAAAGGAAAAATATATATATATAAAAATTTTTGAAAAAAAATATATATAAAATATACTAAAAAATAAAATATGAAAAATAAAAAAAAAAAAATATATAATAAAAATATATATATAAAGGAAAAATATATATATATTTTTAAAAATGACTAAAAAAACTAAAAAATGTGACCAAAAATATATATAAAATATATATATAAAGGAAAATTTGATATATATATATTAAAGGAAATATAAAAATTTTACAAAAAAATACAAAACAATTTGACCTAAAAATATATATAAATATATATATAAAAGGAAAAAATATATATAAAAAAAAATTACAAAAAAATTTGACTAAAAAAAAAATATATATATAAAATATATATATAAAGGAAAAATTTGACAAAAAAATAAAAATATATATATAATATATATATATAAAGGAAATATATATATATATATTTTTTTAAATTACAAAAAAATTTGACCCAAAAAAATATATAAAATATATATATAAAGGAAAAAATATATATAAAAAAAATATAAAAAAAAATTGACCAAAAAAAAAAAATATATATAAAAATATATATATAAAGGAAAAATATATATATATTTAAAAAAATGTACTAAAAAAATGTGACCAAAAAAAAATATATAAAATATATATATAAAGGAAAAATTTGACAAAAAAATAATATATATATATAAAGGAAATATATATATATATTTTACAAAAAAATACAAAAAGGAGCAAGTCGGAAACATGCTAACTGGCCATCCATTCAATTCAATGGCAGCGATAGCATCGGGCGTGACATTTTTTGTAATGTAGCGGCGAATCTAGCGGTTTAGTCAGTGTAAAGCATCGCTAGGTATTGGCTTTGACACGCCCCCTCATTAACCAGGCCGTTTTCCGGTCCAAATCGGTCGGAAAAGTAGTTTAAAACAAGTCGGAAACATGCTAACTGGCTATCCATTCAATTCAATAGCAGCGATAGCAGCTGCGTGACATTTTCTAATGTAGCGGCGAATCTAGCGGTTTAGTCAGTGTAAAGCATCGCTAGGTATTGGCTTTGACACTCCCCCTCATTAACCAGGCCGTTTTCCCGGTCCAAATCGGTCGGAAAAGTCGTTTAAAACAAGTCGGAAACATGCTAACTGGCTATCCATTCAATTCAATGGCAGCGATAGCATAGGCGTGACATTTTCTAATGTAGCGGCAAATCTAGCGGTTTAGTCAGTGTAAAGCATCGCTAGGTATTGGCTTTGACACGCCCCTCATTAACCAGGC